>JARQZK010000024.1:0-270000 GCA_030704885.1 Cynegetis impunctata | reverse complement strand
AATGAAAACAAACACATAACCCAATTTAAATATATTTAACTCACTTGCTAAGTGTGAAGTGCTACTTTCTTTCATATTGTTCACTGCATTTATAGGAGGAATTTCTTCAACAACTTTTGATGGTATTACTTTTTTTGTACCTTTTGTTATGCTTTCAGAAGATTCAACTGTATTTATTCCAATACGTGTAGTTTTGGGATTTGGTATTTCTTCAATGTCTTCATATTCAGAGTCTGAATCAGTAACTATACCAGATACATCACTTTCAATACACAAATTTTGATCCTTCTTCTTTAAATATTCTGATGATCGTCTCAAACCTGATATTCTGTGTGCTCTTTTATCTTCCATTTTTCTAACCAACTTTTTTTTCTCTACTATAATTGATGAGTTCTGTTTAATTTTTTCCTTTTCCTCTTGAAAATTTTTGCTAGCAACTGAAGCTCTCTGCTTAGCAATTTTATCATAATTATCTATCTTTTCTTGTGGTGCATTACCTTCATCTACAAATGACCAAGCTTCTTTATGACCTGCACCAATATCCCTTAAAGCTTCATGGTACTGATTTTGAAGTTCTAATAATTTTCTGGCTTGCCACTGTTTCAACTTTATTTGCCCATTCTTTTCAATAATTTCTGCCTGTTTCAACTTCTGTCTACGAACTCTTTTCCGGACATCCTCTGCTATATTTTTAGACTGCTCGCGAACCTGGGATAATCTTATCAATCTACGTCTCTCAAAATCCTTTTGTGATGTATTGGGGCTGGCTGTAACCATCTTTCCTTTCTGTATCTTCATAGGATTTCCTGTTACAGTAACATTGATTGACATTTTCAGCTCTGCTAAGCAACAAAGTTTCAATATTAAACTTCTTTAATTTGTAATAAATAGGCATATTTCAATCATTCTTATAATTAGAACTCTATCATTTAACTGTATCCTAAATATTAAATGAACGGCATTTGAATTTTTTTTTATGTTTTAATAAATTAAGGAATTTTGTTGATTGTGGTTAAGTTTGACGTTTACTCGTTTGACTTTTGATATTTTGATTATCGTTCACTATTCCGTTATAGCTGAGTTCGATAATGCAATTGTCACATGAACATTGAAGAATTAACAGGCATTCAGGCATTCTTATTAATGTGAGTTAATACTAGCAGGAAGCACCGCTTTGTGATGACTCGCTAAGTTTTTTTACTCAAAAATAAACATGACAGTGTTTTTAATAGGATTATCTTTTAATGTATTGATTATTGAAATGGACTTCTGTTAATAATTCACATTTTTTATTGTATTGAAACGTTAAATTTCCTCATACAGATTTCCTCTCGTTTCCCACACTGTAACATGTAAGAGTTTTTAATACTATTTAACCTATCGTAGGGAAGTATTTTATATAATGCTAATCCTAATGTTTTCACTCTTGGAAACGCGACCTATGTTAAACCAATAGATGTTTCTTTTTCTCCAATATCTACAACAGCTTTATCTGAAGTTAAGTGTTGTGACTTATGAATTTGTTATTGCAAAAGCTAATTATAATCGGAATTATTTTCTAGATCAATTAGTATTTCCACTTTTCTAAAATTTCTTCATGAGTGGTATTGGAAACAGCCGCTGTGATCATAAGCTGAATTACAAAAATTTTCAAATGGAATCATGATCGCTCGTGGCATTTGAACAGGGGGACTATAATTTTCTTCATAAATTATATCTTCGACAAATCCATTTTCAACCCATAAAGGACCCCGCACAAGAACCCATATAAAATGTTTCTCGTTGGAATTTCTCAATTTTTTATATGTTTTTATATCCTTTATTATCACCAACATGTGAAAGTTTTTAACAGTTTCTATGTCTAGTTTCGATTTTATGAATTTTTGAAATGTTGCGACTAAGCCAATTGTGATAATAGTTTAAAAGAATTTTTCCATGTGCAATTAATTTATTATAATATTTTTGAGAAAAATTATGTGAACAGTTTACAGAGAATATATATATTTTATCATTTTTCTAACAATTTCAGATCAGTACCTACAGGGTGGCTCTGAAATAGTCAAATAGTTGGTCAAAAATTGAATTTCATAACATTTTTTGAAATATTTTTTTAAAACTTTTATTGGTATTATATTAAACTCTTTTGAGAAAACATAAGGAATTATCTAAGTACTGAAGGTATCTAGTTCATATTATAATATACATATAACGAAGTTATGATGGTAATTTATTCAAACTATATTTAGATAAAATTGAATATTAGAACGTATATTAACAATATCAAAAAACTGTTAACTATGGTGGCCTATTACCTGCATCTAAGATATTTTCTAAAAGAAACCTACTGGGATATTTAATATTATTTTGTTGACGTGCATAGCCCAAATACCACAAGACACTAAAAATATGGGAACAGCTCCCCACTGTTCTCGATCCACTTTTACAAGTGCAGTAGTACCCTAAGATTATATTGTCATTATCTATTTCTTCATAGTTATTCTCTAAATTATTGGTATTATATTTAATCCATAACTGATATTTCACTGCATTTCTGAACCTGGAGGATAAACGTCATCTCAGTAGCCCTGGTTCTATGATCCTTTGATCAATTTCGAAGACATTTGCTCCTTCTTCCTCAAAGCTATGCTGAATATAAGAGGAAGCTAATCGAATTTGGTAAACTCCAAATGAAAGTTCACTTAGGTATTCCCAATCCAAATTAGGAAAATCCGGAAAATGATTTAAATTCAAACGTGTCCAATTTGCACGAATATGGGCCAAGTTATTCTCTAAAACACGTAGTCGTAGACGATTTACCCTGATGGATTTCTCTCGCATTCTCCTGGCCAAAGCAATGTCAGCATTCCGCATGTTTATAGTTGACCTGAATTTGTTGATTAAAGCCGCAGCAATACGGTAAAAATCTCCTAAATGAGTTACTTGGGACATTGGGCTTACTCCTTCTAGTAACTTGAAAATAGTTTTTAGATGTCCATTTCGACTTTCAATAACCGATCTTGTTTTCGTGACAAGAGGGATTGGTTTGCATCTTCAGTTGACATCAGACATGACATTCCCAACTCTTCTAGTACCGGTATTGAATCGCGGTACCCTCTATCGCAAATCACAATATCACCCGCTTGAAGCCATTGTTGCAATCCAATGGTATCTCTTTCAAATTCTGCGTGCAATAGTGAGGCATCATTGTTTTCGCCATCTGCAAAATATGGCCCGTGAATATCTAAGTTATAGCCATTTGGAGCTGTAACCAGAACCGGCTTCACCAGATGAGTGTGTTTGTGGGTTGAATATGATTGCCTCAAGCTTCTAAAGTTTCCGCTTCTTTGTATGTGGCTGTAAGTACCATCAACATAACATATTGCTCGGGGCATACCTGGTTCTGGATTGTATAATTCATTAGCAAATTCTGTGATGTGATCATTAATCTATTCCTCTCTAGTAATAGCCTGAAGACCGAGATTATTAATTGTCTGTCGTAAGTTCTGTAAGATTCGTTGTAATTGGGTGCCCTTAGGCTTATACGATCGATGTACAAATTGCAAACCGGGTAGTAGTTCTGGCAGTAAAAGGCCGTTTTCGTCCAAATGTCGTGAGCAAACACGCACTTTTTCCGGAACATAAATATTGCTTTTTATGAAAATGTCAGTAATAAATTTTGTTGAAACTCGCCCTAAAAGATTGTGTCCATTGCAAATTACACAAGACGCATTCGCTGATTGCTTTAAAACATTCAGTTTTAAACATTCCGGTTGTACCATTTCAATTTCTTCATTAAGAGATCTTGAACAATTCAAACAAACTCGAGAATTGTTGTTAAACTCCAAGCCAGGGTGGTTTAAGTTTTCTCTTCTTAAAATAGCTATTTGCCTCGTGTGTTCATTGATTTCATTATTTACCAATCTTGTTGTAAATCTTACTTCACATAAAACATTACACACATAACAATTGACACGGTTATTATCATTATTAAAAGTAGCGTCTTTAATATTAAGATTTTCTCAAAAGTGTTTAATATAATACCAATAAAAGTTTAAGAAATAGGTACAGTTATATAAATTAATTCTTGACGAACTTTGTAACTATTTTAGAGTCGCCCTGTAGAGAAGATAATCATTTCTGATCTGCAATTTTTAAAAAAAGAATGAAAAATATATATTATTCGTGAAATATCTACAGTTGCTCCCAAAGTTATTATAACAAAAATTATTTCACACTAACAAAGTTTTTAAAGCATTATCACAATTGGCTTAATCGCAACATTTCAAAAATCCATAAAATCGAAACTAGACATAGAAACCGTTTAAAACCTTCACATTTGATTGATAACAAAGGATATAGAAACATATAAAAAAATGAAGAAATTCCAACGAGAACCATTTTATATGGGTTCCCGTGCGGGGTCCTTTGTACGTAATAATTTTGAACCAATCGATAATAAGATAATAAATGGTGCAAGGCCACCAAATACTTCTGCACTTGCTGATTTTGCTTGAGCACAGCTGGAATATAAGCCAATTGGCGTCTGAAATTAAGATCGTAGCGCCGGAACGGCTAATATTGGTACTAGTACATGGGCCATTAACTGTTTGTTTACATTGTTTGGTATTGGTATTTACGTTCATTTCATTTTGAGTTTTCGAACGTTTAGCTTCGTAATTTGTGTTTTTTTGGACTTCGTATTTTCCAGTGGTTCATTGTGTTTCGATTGAGATAATATTATCTCTGTTCAACAGTAGATTACCGAGTTTTTATCATTGAACATGAAAATCAATAATAAAATAAAAGAGAGGACGAATAAATTAATTGGTTAGAGGAACTATGTATACATCATGAAAATGCTTTATGATAGAACACCTATTTATTTAAAAAATAATCATTTAACAACCAGAGATACTATTAAAATAATAATAAAAAATAATGTTCATTTGCACAACCAAAATAACAGTTTATGATAACATGAAGAATATGAAATAAAACTTGACTCTATATCTAGGTAAAAACTGAAATATTCAATTATATAACCAGGAAAACAGAGATTCTATAAAAGAACCAGACTACCAGACTCTCAGAAGTCCACCGTACTTTTAGGAGAGCTGTTATACGTCAGGAAAATTCAAAGAATATAATAACTCATTACGTTCAAACCATTCAAGCAGAGTATTCATGTTGATTCTTCTTTTATGTCATGTTGTTTCTCTCACTTTTGCTGGTAAGTACTTAGTTTTGTCCATTATACTCAAAACCTCTTCAGTTGGTAATGAAAGTAGAGATGTCAGAGATGTTTTCTTGAAATTTTTGAAAGTTTTTTACTTTTTAAATAAATAGGTGTTCTATCATACAGCTTTTTCATGATGTATACATAGTTCCTCTAACTAATTAATTTATTCGTCCTCTTCTGATTTTCATGTTGAATGATAAAAACTCAGTGTAAATTCCAACTTGATGTAGGTAGAGGTTATCTACTGTTGAACAGAGATAATATTGTCGTCAATCAAAACACAATGAACCACTAGAAAATACGCAGTCCAAAAAAACACAAATTACGAAGGTAAACGTTCGAAAACCCAACATAAAATGGACGTGAATACCATTACCAAACAATGTAAACAAACCGTTAATGGCCCATAGAGTAGTACCGATATCAGACGTTCCGGCGCTACGATCTTAATTCAACTGTTCCGGATTGCTGCAGGCAAAGTCCGGATCACTATGTAGGTCAAGCTACAGAAATTTCGAGTGTGCATTTTGTGTAAAAAGTGTTAGAAGAAAACCAGCTGCGCCATTGTTGGTAAAATAGTTTCATATGATATAGTGATATTTTTTTCACTCGACTTTATTATTTATAACTTTGTTATTAACAATTTTATGCATTTTTTTAGTTTTTTGCTTATAAAGTTGAAACTATCACAGTAATCGTGATGGCGTCCACAGACTTATTGTAGAAAATGAAAAGACGAAGAAAATGAGAGGTCGGACGACTCGATCAGACCCTTAGTTTAAGAGAAAATCGGATAAAACCAGCCAAAATGCAGTTTTTTCTAAAATTCATATCACGGTTATTTTTTGAGTTGTAGCGTAGATCCTCCGGTCAGTATTAGTTATTAATATAAACTTCATTAGTGCGAAGAGCATAGTTTTTGATCTGTGGCCGTTTGAATATTTTACTATGCAATTTTCCAGCAGACCTGTATGCGACAGGTATGGTCCGATTTCAATTTACAAAAAAGATTTTGAAATTAGAATTCTCATAGTTCAAAACGTTCATCTTGGTTTCACATGAAAACGCTGAGAAATGTGTTAAAAATGAAGCTGAACATGACGAAAAACGGCCGAGCGCGTGAGAGTAGTTGAAGAGTGGGGGTAGAGTAGCAGGCAGGGAGAAGCATGACATTCGAAAGCGTGATATATACATGATAGTAATTTCGTCTTCTTCAGCTTTATTTTTAACATATTTCTCAGCGTCTTCATATAAAACCAAGATGAACATTTTGAACTATGACAATTCTACTTTCAAAATCTTTTTTGTAAATTGAAATCGGACCGTACCTGTCGCATTCAGGTCTGCTGGAAAATTGCATATTAAAATATTCAAATGGCCACAGATCAAAAACTATGCATCGTACAGTTCCTGCTCTTCGCATAAATAAAGTTTATGTTTAAGTTAAGTTAACTGCATTTTGGCTGGTTTTATCCGATTTCCTCTTAAACTGAGGGTCGGATCGAGTCGTCCGACCTCTCATTTTCTTCGTCTTTTCATTTTCTACAATTAATCTATGGACGCCATCACGATTACTGTGATAGTTTCAACTTTATAAGCAAAAAACTAAAAAAAAACGCGATTTTCTGCATAAAATTGTTAATAAAGAATTTATAAATACTAAACTCGAGTAAAAAACATATCACTATATCATATAGAACTATTTTACAAACAATGGTGCAGCTGGTTTTCTTCTAACACTTCTAACAATCTCTGTAGCTTGGCCTAATGATGATCGCCAACATTCGTAACGGATCGGCACCCTAAGAAGAAGAAGATGTAATAGGATATCTATGATTCAAGATGAAATTTGACAGTTACGAATGACATATGGGATGTATGACGTATGACAGATCAATGTTCTAAGATATCTATGATTCAAGATGAAATTTGACAGTTTCGAATGACAGTTCTGATGACGTATGACCATAGAGATATTATCTCTATGCGTATGACAGATCTATGCTTTAAATCCAAGATGATGGATGACGGGACGGAGGAGTTTCTATGCGCGAGGTTATGAGAATAAGCATGGCGGCCCTCTGTAGTCTTCATGGGGGTTCTAGAGGACTGAAATTGTGAATGGGCGCCTCCAGGAGTCTTCATGGAGGCCCTTGAGACTCATATACGAATCTTAACGTTATTTGACCTAACTTGTCGTTAGCTGACTTACAGATCACGGTATTCTCCTCATTCAGAACCTTCTACAGAGGGCAATCGTATTCAAAATTTCAATATTTGACGTACGACAGATCTATGGTTTAAATCAAAGATGGCGGATATATTACGGACCTTGGTCCTTTCTTCTTGTGGTGCCGTACCCGGTTTAGGGTGTGGCGACCTCTCTACAACTACTCGTGCTGTGCGTGATATAGCGATACACGAATAGAAGGGACCTACAGTTTAACGACGGTTCCGAACGTCTTTACAGAGAGGCTTTACTAGGCAGAATACTGCTCGGTGGTTTGCCATTGCCTTCCGAGAGGTGGCTCCGCATAAATTCGTTGTTCCGGCCGGGATTCGATACAGCGACCTTCTGTTCAGTAGCCCAACGCACTGACCACTGAACTACGGAGCCAACTTACTGTCTCAAATTCAAGATGGTGGATTACAGGTGACGTTTGACAAATTCCACAAATATACCTTGAAAACCTGCTTATAGATGAAGTTCACGTACCAAGTTGATTTAAAAACAAAATGAAATTGAAGAAATCGAGCGCGGGGGTTGAACCTAATACATCTATGTTAGGAGTCCAACACTATTTTCACGGCTCTACCAAGCTTTAAAAAAAAATTTCAAATTGAAAAATCGTGCGCGGGGATTACACCTAAAACATCTATATTAGGAGTCCAACACTATGCTCACGGCTCTACCAAGCTTTAAAAAAAAATTCAAATTGAGAAATCGAGCGCAAGGATCGAACCCAGTACCTCTATATTAGGATTACAACACTAAGTTCACTGCTCTACCAAGCTTTAAAAAAAAATTTATGTTGAAGAAATCCACAAGTAGAATTGAACCTGTTACCTCTATATTAGGAGTCCAACACTATGTTCAATGCTCTACCAAGCTTTTGAAAAAATTCAAATTCAAGAAATCCGCATGTAGAATTGAACCTATTAGGAGAAATTCCTTTGAACAACTCAACAAGAAAAAACGTATACATTTTGTTTGCAATGAAGACTGTCAAAAAGCATTCGAAAATTCAAAATCAAAACTTATTAATCCTTCAATATAACAATATCCAAATTTTGCAGTAAAAACCAATTAATTTTGAAAACCGATGTGTCAGTATTGCTATTGGAGCAGTACTCTGTAATAATAATGATAAACCTATAGCATATGCAAGTTGAACACTTAATAAAGCAGAAAGAAATTATTGTACCATCGAGAAAGAACTTTTGGGTGTTGTATGGGCGGTTAACTATTTCAGACCTTATTTGTAGGCATCGGCGAAAATTTATTATACAAACAGACCATCATCGTCCATTAGTTTATTTGTTTGGAATGATAAATCCATCAAGTCGTCTAACAAAATTTAGGTTACCTAACTTTATAAAAATAAGATTTCGTTATACACTACATTAAAGGTTCAGCACATGTAACAGCTGACGCACTATCAGGGATAGAAATTCCAATAACAAACTTACGTGACATATCTAGTAATAGGCCAGTCAGTTGAGATAATCAATTGACAATAATTCCAAAAGTTTTCAAACTTTAATGTAAGGTCGGGAAAGAGATAAAAACAAACTATAAAATTTTGCAAACTTTTCCGAAGTCCGGAACATTGTTAAAAATGCAATAAATGATTATTTGCTGAATTCTTGCGGAAAAAATTGCAAAAGTTCTGCAAACTTGGAGTCGTGTTGAATATATTATTTTATGTCAAGTATCAAATTTGCAACCAATTTAACGGTACGGAACTATTCTTTAATTCAAAATTAACGTTTTTTTTTTGATAAACTGATGAAAAAATTCCAAAAGTTCTTCAAACTTGATAGATACTTCGAAAAAGATACCGAACAGATGTATAAATTTGCAACCTTTTACGTTGACCGGAACATGTTTATTAACATTTTTTTTAATTCGTGGTTATTTTTTCGGGCCAGATGGTCTTGAAATAAATACAAAAGTTTTGAAACTTGCTTGCAAACTCAGATAATATCTAATCCGATGCATTTGCAATTTTGCAACCCTGTACGCGGTCCGGAATTGCAAAAATATGATTTTTGGATTTTTAATATTTTTGCGAAGAAGAAATTTAAATGTGTTAATGATAGCCTTATCTTATCTAATCTATCTTTATTAACTAAAACTAAACGATTTCCATATGTTACCGACCGGTGGATATTCAGGAATGAATGGAATGTTTAATAATATGAAGAAATACTATTTTTGGAACGGACTTCATAAAGTCAAATCTTTCGCACGACGATGTGACGATTGTCAAAGATATAAACATTCACGACCACACATTGCACCGCTCATAATAACAACTACAGCAACAGAAGCTTTATAAAAAATATTTTTAGATCTTGTAGGTCCAATTTGAACTGATTTTAAAAAATAAGTATATTTTGACGATTCAATGTGACTTATCTAAATTTGTAGTGGCTTATCCGCTACCTAACAAAGAAGCTGTTACTGTAACCAGGTCATTTGTAAATAATTTCATTTTAAGATATGCGGTACCAGCTGAAATTGTAACTGACTAAGGGAAAGAATGTATTTCTTCAGTATTCAAAAAAACGTGTAAGATTTTGAACGTAAAACACCTAAATTCAACAGCCTACCATCACGAAACTTTAGGAGCACTAGAAAACTTCATCTAGGCGTGTATTTGAGAATATAAGTTGCGAACTACAATGCCGCATGGAGCGAACCTTTTAAGTGTTTCTCTTAAATACACACGTTCATACAGAGACAAAATACACTCCATATGGATAGTGTATGGACTAATTGCACGATTACCTTCAAACATCAATGAAAATGTCGACCCTCTGTATTCATTTGATAATTACCCATTGTAACTTAAATTCAGACTGCAACAAGCAAGCGCTAACGCACGTCAAAATTTAATTCAAGCAAAATGTGAACGAAAAGAGTTTCACTATCAGCGCAATACACCTAATATGAGTTTTAAGAAAAATGACTTAGTAATTGTAAGAAATAGTGTACCTAGTTAATAAACTGGACGAACTATTCAAAGGACCTTATAGAGTTGTGTGGTATGAATATCCTAATTTAGTAATAAAATTGGACACTAAGAATGTTACAATGCACAAAAATAGGGCTAAACCTTTCTATCAATAATATGAATAGAATCAATGTAATAGTAAAAAAAATTAAGATAAGATGGAAAAAAAAGAAAAAAGTCATATTAAAATATTTTTTCTTTTTTTTACTCTACCAGGGGAGGTGTAGTAGTGAAAGATTCATGAAAAATTCATATAACAATCGAGTTCATTGAACAGGAAATATTGCGACAGTGATTCACAGGTCATTGCAATATTTCGTAGTTCAATGAACATTCTAGTGTTATTGTTCCATATATTCGTCTATATTATATTATTATATACATTAAAGTGCTGACTTGGCTGAGACGAACTTGCGTTTAACATCGTCGTGAATCTGATAGCTAGTCTAAAAAGAGTCATGGAACAGTCATGAGTATGAATCTCCAAATAAAGAAGGTTTGGGAGTAAGACCTTTGTTTTATTGAAAGGACCTACGACCATCCTCACATATTCATTATTAGAAATTTTACAAACACGTTGATCTCTAAGGTCACCTTTAGCAGTAAGAAATAAAGTTGGAAACGCTCTGCAAATGAAAATCACAAATAAATTCATTAGTGGGATCGGAATGCAATATTGGCCAAGGTAAAATACAAAATTCATCATTTTCTTCCGAAATGGTCAGTACACTATTTACTGCTTTGCGATTACATTGGTGAGTCACTGTTGGGTCTCCAGATTCATAAAAATTATCAAATAGTGAATTTTCATCATAATCTTTATTATTTAAATTCAATGAAATATGTTGTTTTTCTTGACTTGATACAATTTGATGAAAAACGCTCTCTTTAATAGGTAAACATTTAAAATTGTTTTCATTATATGTAATATCACGATACCAAAGATTGTTATTTTTGAAATATATCAAAGCCGCTTCAACATTATCACGATTCACAATGAAATCTTTATACCCTTCACCATCATTCCTTCTAACTAAAATATATTTTCAAATAGTATCAATAGAATTAGGTAAAAAGGTAGTGAAATCTGTGATATCTTGATGAAAATTGATGACTTGGCCACTATATCCAAATGGAACACCTTTAGGTCGATATACTGTAATAACCCGATGAATTTGAACAATTAATTGTTCTTCAAGAAATGTTAATTTTTTTAATGTTTCTGGTTGTGGTCTAGGATCCACATTATTGTTAATAGAAAATATATTCATTTCATCTTTTTTCTGAAACTTGTGACAACTAGTCAAGGGCGCGCTAACTATGTGGTGAATGTGTGCAAAAACCACAGGCGGCAATTCGGTTAAATAAACAAACCGTACTAACAACATCTTCTTTCTATTGCCACGCGTCGGCTCCAGTTCATGTTTAATGCCTGATTCTCTTTCGGTACTCCTTTCCTATTGCGGTAACGGTGTCGGAAAGTATTAAAAACAAAGAGAGAAAGAGGGTAAATATAGAGAAATTTTTTTATCGTTCTTATTGCTTTTTTTAATCCAGAAAGGCTAGTAAAAATCGTCTGTTGAAGTCCCAAATATGTTTTGATTATGAAACTACTGATGAACCAATAACAGACCCGAAAATGAATTACAAAATGAAAGGTTCAAGGGGTTGGAGCAATTTAATAATATTTTTGGATTGATTTATCAAATTAATGTTCAGCTTCAATGAAGAAGAATTAAGAAACTCCTGCAAAATTTATCATTTCATTTTAAAGATGAAGCACGTGAAGAACCTATTGATGCAAATGACTTATTTGATGAAATTATTTGTTTAAAATGCCCTTTACCTGAGCAAAATGAGTCCTCGGAGTAGTTCACTTGAAATGAAAGTAATTTGATGTGAAAATAGTTCGTAAGTGGCTAGAATCGAGCGATTTTTATGTTCTTCGACTAAACGTCAATCTTTAGAGATTGGATACAGACAAAGAACGTCGCGGATAAGAACGGGGCCCACCCTAAGCACTAAAAATGTATTCGGGGTCTGACATGGACTTTGTACCTCGATTCTCACCGCCGTTCTCCTTATCCCGGTTTCTTTAAATAAGGTTGAAAATTAGCCTTCGACCGCCCGTAAAACACGTGCAAATTCACAAAGGTCCTAAACGCCAAACCAACTATTTATTCCGTATTATTTACTAGTTAGTACGGCTCAATCGCTCATAATATAAATTCATGAAAATAGTGATTCGCCAGCGATACTCGATTCGCCTGTTGTAGCCCTCTATTCGCGTTACGCCTATGGCGACTGGAGGATCGCAGGCCGACGAAGGTTTCCGATTTCCCCTAATGCAATACAATCATCTGCTGAGCGTGGAGTTACATAAATCCAAGCTTGTTTGATGCAAATTTTACTTTTAAGCGCTTTAAATCTCTTAATTTTCTTGCAAATCAGCAGAACTTCTGAACTTTGATGCGGATCAGAACATGACCCCGCCCAGATACTTTATTTTTACAGTAGAACGTAAGAACGCCTACAACCAGGTGAAGTAGTCGCTTGGTGGTAAAGCCGTCCAATCGTTTTATTCAATAGTAGGTTAGTTGAAATGACGGTCGTTTGAAGGGAAAATAATTCTTGAGGGTCTCGAATCGAGACATTTTCTAACTAGTTGGAGAAACGAAAAATTTGAGAAACATTTAGAAAACTCTTTATAGTGGGTTAATAACTCGGAACATATATGTCGAGTAAATATACCAATTTTAGTAGACCCAAACCAAGTGTTTTACTTTAGTTGGTTATAAAGTTCATTAAATTTTACCTTTCTTCATTTTTAGTCCGTGGCTGATTTTATTATTTCGTCAAATCTTTTTGTTAACACTATTTGATGTTCAATTGCTAAGAGAATTGAATTAGTGAATTTTTGTTGTTTCATAGTGGTTCTGAAATAATTCTTGAATAATTTATGTACACCAAGTATGTGTCCACAATTTTTTTGCCCTCAAATATTCATTGTCTGGATCAAATAAACTCCTCTGCACCATCTATCTGGCGATAGATTGCTTTGTTTACATCTGTTTACGTGTATTTTATATGAGAAGTTGTTGAGTTTTAATTGTGTTTTGGATCGTTTACAAACGTTCAGAAGAGATGAATCACTATTGTTATGTATCCTATTGTTCATCTTGGGCAAAAAAAAACCGAATATAGCTTACATACCTTTCCGAAAGCTGGGCAATTCAAAGTTGCATTCCAAACAAAGTTGGAAACAAGGAAATGATGGACAGAAGAAAGGTGTGGATTCATAACTTGAAGATTGAAAAAAATGTCTGAACATAAGAGAGTTGTTCTTTACAGTTTACTGAGAAGAATTATTTTCCCTGCAGTAAGTTTGTGGATTTTTCCATATAGAATTATACCAAGTAATGATGTGCAATTTTCAGCTAACCGAAAACGTAGAGTTTTTGAAGTCCAATGCTATTCCAACGAAAAATGTTCCACTTTTATCGGAATCTGAACCTGGGCCATCATCCAGAGATTCTAGATAATTGTATTTTCTTTCATGTAACAACCAGAGATACTATTAAAATAATAATAACAAATGATGTTTATTTGCACAACCAAAATAACAGTTTATCATAACATCAAGAATATGAAATAAATCTTGACTCTATAATCAGGAAAACAGAGATTCTATCAAAAAAACCAGACTCTCAGAAGTCCACCGTTCTTTTAGGAGAGCTGTTATACGTCAGGAAAATTCAAAAAATATAATAACTCATTACGTTCAAACCATTCAAGCAGATTATTCATATTAATTCTTCTTTTATTTCATGTTGTTTCTTTCAGTTTTGCTGGTAAGTACTTAGTTTTGTCCATTATACTCAAAAATTCTTCTGTTCGTAATGAAAGTAGACATGTCAGAGATGTTTTCTTGAAACTTTTGAAAGTTTTTTTATTTTTTAAATAAATAGGTGTTCTATCATACAGCCTTTTCATGAGGTATACATAGTTCCTTCAGCCAATTAATTTATTCGTCCTCTACTTTATTTTATTATTGATTTTCATGTTCAATGATGAAAACTCAGTGTAAATTGCAACTTGATGTACGTAGGTTATCTACTGTTGAACAGAGATAATATTGTCCTCAATCGAAACACAATGAACCACTAGAAAATACGTCCAAAAAAACACAAATTAGGAAGCTAAACGTTCGAAAACTCAAAATGAAATGAGCGTAAATATCATTACCAATCAATGTAAACAAACAGCTAATGAGTAATGGCCCATGCTCTAGTACCGATATTAGCCGTTCCGGCGCTACGATCTTAATTTCGGACGCCAATAGTATGGCAGTATGGGGAGTGAAAAAGATTCGACCTTATTTATTTAGAAAACACTTTGAAATTCATACAGATCATCGACTGTTGATGTACTTATTTGGCATGACGTCATAGATCCCAATTTTCAACTTCAACTAATTTTAACTGTTTCTCACCATAACTGTCAGTATTTTTGACTTACCTATTTATTGGATTTAATTTGCAAAATCTCGAATTTCTTTGAAATACAAGTCATTAAATCACAATTTTTTATTCGTTCATAATTTTTACACTGTGACGAAGGGGATGTTTATGCATACTTTTATTTGAATTTTATTCAAGTTATCAACTTCAGGTAAATTAATTAGTCGGTAATTCGCTAATACTGAAGAATTGCAAGTTGCAATGACCCGATTGGAAGTATTGCTAATTAGGAATATGAGTAGTTAGTTCAAGCCATAAGGTTTGAATGCATAGTTAGACATAAGTAGTCACTAGCCACCATGTCTCTCGTTGTATGAATTTCATTAAATCAAAATCAAAATTTATTCGGTGTTTAACCCAACGGTCATAGCGAACCACATTCACACTGCATTACTTTGAAAATTTGAATTAATGTTTTATAAATTGATTTTTTACATCTAATTTAATATCACATTTCAAGGTCTTATTGAATGTATAGTATTGCGGCCGACTAGCCACAGTCACCTACAGTAAATCCGCGCATGTGCGATTTAGGTAGTTGGGGACAGAATAGAGGACCGTAGATCGTTCTCTTCACCAGCGACATCCGAAGAAGCAACATCATAACATCGACCTCCGCCAATTCTAGCCTCACCTAGGCATTGTAAATAATTATTGCAAGTTGTGTATATCTGTGTAGATAAAGTTATCAATAATCCAACGCATTTATACATCCCAACGTGATACCCACAACATTGGTGACCCCGACAAATGGACAAAGAAGCCCAACGTGGACAGCATCAAAAGGAAGGAATGTGCACAGTATTGAGGTAAGGGCATTAAGTCTAGTCTTTTCATATTGGTCAAACTATCATACGTTTATATTGTCTTATATTATCTATTCACTATTTGCACGTTTTCTTTCAAATTAATCTAGTAATATAAAATTATGAATAACGAAACCGAAACTAATCAAATTGCACGGGTTGCTCTGAAATTGCCATCGTTTTGGCGCAATAATATAAAACTTTGGTTTGTGCAAGCGGAAAGTAGTTTTGATATTGCGGGCATTACTAATGACTGCACAAAATTCAATCATATAGTAGCAGCAATAGATCCAGACACATACTATCGGCAGTTTCAGATATTTTATTCAAGCCTCCTGCGCAGGATAAATATAAGTTGCTAAAACAACTCGATATAAATGATTAACATTTATATCGACCAAACCGATAAACTTATCAATCAAAACTGTTATTCAATCAAATCTTTTCAGATGTAATTACGAACAAAAATCTGAAATTTCATAAAACCTCTTAGGTAATTATATGAATATAAATAATTAATTGAATTTATGATTCCTGGATACCTTTTACTAAGGATTTGTACATATATTCAAGATTCACAAATTTTTTTATGGAAGAACAAAATAACTTAAGTAACTTTTTTCCTATAAGATGCATGAAATTCATCAGATCAATCAGATTTTATTTCTTTGATTAGGCAGAATGCGAAATTTTTTATTATAGATCTCATATTTTCTTTTTCTGTTTAATTTTATGTATACCTCAAGCTTCAATTTGAAGCGTAGATAAAAAAAATGACATTTACCTGGAATGAAAAAATATTTTTCCTTTAAATAATCAAATCAAAAAGTTTAATTATTCTCTCTCTTAGTTGGAAATATCAAAATATTTCTAAAACTTCATCTATGTAAATGAAACTAAATTCACTTTCTCTTTTAACAACCGGGATTACCCAGTTACATCCAACGAAATTAATTTCTGGTTTCCCTAACTGAAATAAAGATATCCGATAATTATAAACATACAATACAATAGTACCTAGTCCTCCAAAATGAAATTGATGCATTTCATATTTCTTTAATCATTTATATTGGCCAAACCGATAAACTTATCAATAGAAATTATAAAAACTTATTGAATCAAATCTTTACAGATGTAATTACGAACAAAGATCAGAAATTTCACAGAACTTATTAGGTATTATATGAATAAAAACAATTTATTGAATATATGATTCCTGCATTCATTGTATAAATGATTTGTCCATGCATTCAATTTGGTGAACATTGAAATTAAATAACTTATGCAATTTTTATAAGATTCATAAAATTTTTTCATGAAGAACAAAATAACTTATGGAACTTTTTTCCTATAAGATTCATAAAGTGTTTTCATAAAGTTTTTATTTCTTACGACTTAATTTAATTACTCAGAGAACACATTCATAACTGAAAAAAAATTTGGATTTGTATTATTTTATTTCAATATTGAGAATATTGTGTTAGATAGTATCATTTGATAGAGATATTATGTATACTATTAGTAATGTAACTGTATATAAATGCGATGTTGGTAGAGCTATGTACAAAAATGTACGATATTATATAACAATAAACTTTATCACAGAAAATTTATTTATCTAATTACAAACCTTCTTATTGAAACACTAAATTATTAAAAAATGTAATTTGAACATTCATTTACATGCATTATAACAGGTCCCTCATACTAGCGGAAAAAAAGTGTACACGTATACATTTTTAAAAAACCTAAATCACATGTATGATAAATCAGTTGTAAATATCGTATATTATTACGATGAATGAAGGACAGCTTTTTGAATAAAAAAAACTTTTCATATGAAATATAGACAAAATCTCCTAGTGTTTAAAAATTATGATGCTAATACGGTCAATATTATATAAATAAATTGATAGGGAGTTAAGTATTATGTATTCAATTCAACTTAGATTATAAATTATAACCCATACTTTGTATGAAGTAGTAATAAAGTTAAATTATTATTTCATTCTATTATTCTACATTGAAAATTTAATGATTTTATAATTGTATGCATAGTTATAAACAATCACATACCTTGCCATGCCAAAAAAAAAGCCCACACGCACATATATACTAAACGGATAAAATTGTTTTATATTCACTGGATTCTATATGTAGCAACATTTTGATATTAAGAGGGGAAAGTAACTTTCCAAAACTTTATCTGGCTCTTCTTCTTTGGGAACTTTTGCAGGTGGAATGTGTGTAACGAGGTGCACTTTGAATCTCCAGCCTCTCCAGAGCCTCATGAGCAGGAGGGTGAAGTATTTTTACCGCTACATCTCTCCCGTATAAAAATTGAGGTTGTGGAGATGGAAGAAGAAGAAGAAGAGAATTTGGTTGAGGCAGAAGGATGGGCTTATGATTTTATGGGGGAGGAATTCAATATGGAATTGGAGATGAATGAGGAATATGGTTATTTCATCGATCAGTCGGAAGAAGATGAGGGTTACATCGATGAATATTATCCTCCCCCCATCGCCTCCTTCTACACTCGGAGAAGATTCAGGATTCGAGGAGTAAAACGGTATGTAAATCAGGTATTAAAACAAACGCATCCATAAAAACATGTTTTTTATTAATTATTTTACATTATCCAGCTATTTCTAGAATTATCTTACCATTTAACAAACAATTTTTTGTTTTAATAACAACTACTTGATTTTTTCTAGTGAATGTACCAGCAGTACCATCAAGGTTGATGAAATGCGTGTAATGGATATACAAGCTTGTACTGAATTTATGAAATTGAGTTACAATGACTCACCCATATGTATGAATTGCTTGTAAAATATTAACTCAATATTGAGAATATTGTGTTAGATATTATCATTTGATAGAGATATTATGTATACTCTTAGTAATGTAATTGTATATAAATACGATTTTGGTAGAGCTATGTACAAAAAATGTATGATATTATATAACAATAAACTTTATTTTAGAAAATTTATTTATCTAATTACAAACCTTCGGGAGCCAGCGTGTCAAAGTTAGATAGTGAGATGATTTTTATATTGAATTGTGATATACCCGATAATAATAACACTGTCTTGAAATTGCATATTGGTTTGAAATATGGAATAAGAGATTGCTTTTCAAATATAAATGATAGTATTTGACTTTAGAACTATGCAAATGAAAAAAACGCTATTTAAAATGCAGCTAAAGAATAATCATATACAATATAAACAAATAATTTTTTAATCTTGTATACTAGAACTGCTTTTTTAGGAAACTTTGGGTGATTAGAAATAAATAAAACGTAGACGAAAAACGTATACGAATAATAAATATTTTAAAAATCATAACATAACTAGAAGCACTGTTTTAGAAACATATAAACCTTTATCTGATTAAGAAAAATAAAATATAGAGGATGATCATATACATTGATAAATATTTTTTTCAAAAAACACAAATCGCTCTTACACCATAACATGACTAAAACTACTTTCTGAAAGTATCTAGAGGAATGAGCATTATAACGTAATTAAATCGTTGACCGGGGATCTTTTGTACACAATTCTAAGAGGCATACAAATCGTCCCTATTGTAGTGGGAAGACCATGTAGACCATTATATGAGACCAGCGTTTTATACTGCTCCACTTGTGGTTGTGAAAAATCAACTACACCTTACGATTTCGAATGCACACAAGACACTTCTAATGACAGAAGCAATTTCGAACACCTAATTTGAGCGTTGCTCAGAATATTCGCAATGTATGTCTGAATAACAATGATATTTTCAACATTTCTTCAATGCAAAAAATCAAAACGGGTCTTTTTCGAATTACGAATTTTATGCACCTGGCATATTTTCATATAAAATTTTTCTCCAGTTGTTACTTCCAAGCTTTTCATTTTGAATTTTTTTGTTTATATTGTATATGATTATTCTTTAGCTGCATTTTAAATAGCATTTTTTTCATTTGCATAGTTCTAAAGTCAAATACTATCATTTATATTTGAAAAGCAATCTCTTATTCCATATTTCAAACCAATATGCAATTTCAAGACAGTAGATAAGCTATGTAGGTTCTGCACCGGAAGTCGGCCATTTTGTGGCGGGAAATTCAAACAGCAATGTCAGTTATGCGCATGCGCGAACTCGGGGACGGGAAGTCGGCCATTTTGCGGACGTCGGCCATTTTCCAAGATGGCGGACCACGGTATTATCGTAATTTGGAACCTGACCAACAGATGGCGTTTCAAGATGGCTGACCACAGTATTATGGTAATTTGGAACTTGACCAACAGATGGCGTTTCAAGATGGCTGACCACAGTATTATCGTAATTTGAAACTTGACCAACAGATGGCGTTCCAAGATGGCGGACCACTGTATTATCGTAATTAAGAACCTGGCCACCAGAGGGCGTTCTTACAGATCACTGTATTATCGTCATTAGGAACCTGACCACCAGATGGCGTTCCAAGATGACAGATCAGTATATTCTCATCATTCAGAATCTCGCCAACAGAGGGCGTTCAATAACATTCAAATTTGAATGTTTGACGTATGACAGTTCTATGCTCTGAGATATCTATGATTCAAGATGACATTTGACCATAAGGAATGACAGATGGGATGACGTATGACAGTTCTATGCTCTAAGATATCTATGGTTCAAGATTACATTTGACAGTTACGAATGACAGATCGATGCTCTAAGATATCTATGATTCAAAATGACATTTGACAGTTCTATGTTTTAAATCCAAGATGGTGGATGCGCGAGGCTATGAGAATAAGCATGGGGGCCTAGAGGACTGAAATTGTAAATGGGGGCCTCCAAGTGTCTTCGAGCAGGCTCAGATGACTGAGTTCGATATATAGAAATATATGCAGTCTTCATGGGGGCCCTTGAGACACTTATACAAATTTTAATGTTTCATTTTTCGTTAGCTGACTTACAGATCACGGTTCAGGAATATAAGTTGATTTTAAAAAAAAAATTCAAAATTGAAGAAATCGAGCTCGGGGTTTGAACCTCTATATTAGGAGTCCATGGCTCTACCAAGTTAAAAAAAAATCAAATTGAAAAATCCAACGCGAGGATCGAACCTCTATATCAGAAGTCCAACACTATCAATCTTAAAAAAAAAATCATACTGAAGAAATCCACATGTAGAATTGAACCCAATATATTTATATTAGGAATTCAACACTATGTTCACTGCTTTAAAAAAAAAATCAAATTAAAAAATCCAGCGTGAGAATCGAACCTCTATATTAGTCCTGAATAGTTAAAGATTATCCAAATGACATATTATGACTAATCTATATTCAAAATATTATACAAGTCGAGACTTGTATATATCTTGTTGAAATAAAACCACTCATTTACTTTTCTTGTTTTTTATTTTCCTACAACATTTCTCTGTCTACATCATTTAAAACTTTATTTTTATTAAAATACATACATTCTAAAATTGCATAGCTTTCAATTGTTGGATTTATGTTACAGAAGGCATAAGTTACATCTTCGACAGATTTATCATTATTCCAAGTAATTTCTTTAACAATAAGAACAAATTTACGATAATAAAAAGGAAAATTGATATTTTGTAACATCTCAATTCTTTTGCTTAAAATATCATTCAACTTGATAAGTTCAGATACATCAGATTCGGTGAAATATAGACAATTTTCCCACTTTGAGATGGAGAATACTTTTTCTTCTTCATAGAAAAACACCTGAGCTCCACTATTGTTTTCTCCTACCCCATTATTCTCAATTAATTTCATGAGTGATTCCCATTCATATTCATCAAATGACGTGACACCATCGTTACAGCTTACTTAAATATCGAAACAATTTATCCTTGAGAGTGCGTATAACTCGTTCAACAATAGCAGCTTTCTTGATGCTATACGTATTATAGTGATTAATATTATATTTCGTCATTAAATTCTGAAATTTTGTGTTGAAAAATTCCTTTCCTTGATCCGACTGTAGGTTCTTAGGCCTTCGACCACTTTGCTCGAGTATATCCGAAAACGCACGAGTCACTTCTTCACCTGTCTTCGTTTTCAATGCTCTAGCCCATACAAACTTTGAAAAACAATCAATGACTACAAAAATAAATTTTTTTTCCTTATTTTCACGAGCATACATGTCCATCTGACCCAAATCGCATTGCCACAAGTCATCTAATCCCTTAATGATTGTACGTCTTCGTATGAAATTTCTACGTGTTGGTTTATGTAGTTCTTCAACTACTTGATTTTTTTCTCGTGAATGTACCATCATCGATCAAGGTTGATGATTTATTAACTTAAAATTTATCATTCAGCTTCTTAAATCTCTATGATTTGACGATCACCAGATATCATCATTGATCATGGTTCTTGGTGATTTATTAACTTCAATTTTATCATTCAGCTTCTTCAATTCATTTCCAAGATTTGTAAGTTTATCATCAATAATATTTGTCCTACTACGCATATTCAATTCGTGAGTTCCAAGCACCTCACCTGAAATTTTCCTCAGTTTCTTTTCGAGTAAGCCTTGTTGTCTCATTAGTTTTGTATCAAGAGTGACTTCCAGACCTGTGACGATATCATTGAAATATTGCTTCAGTTGTTTATTTTGTTCATTAATGTCTATCTTTATCTGATTGAGTGATTTATTTATTGAATTCTCGAAAGAATTGAATTTCTCTCCTAATTTTTCGGTATCTTGGACTGCAGATTCAATCGCTTGATTGAGTTTAGAAATATCAGGTTTCACCTCATTCGTCTTAGAATCCACGTACTCTTTCGTAGTCGCATCCGAATCACTTGTTGGTATTTTAACGTTACAGAGTTTATGCGCACCAAAATCAAAGTCACCTTGCGCATTCGTGGGAAATCCTTCAATCTTCATACGTTTCACGTGAGATATACGAGACGAGCGACCAAACTTATCAATCGACATGATTAGATTGAATACTTTTCCAATCTACTTTAGTATATAACATTAGCTTCACGAAGCTCCTCGATAATTGACTCGATTTCATTGTCATTAGAGGAATTTCCTGCAAGCTTAGAAGCGTATAATAAACGGAGTCGATCTACGATCTCATTCACATTATCCCAGTATACATACTCTATGGGTTTATCGTTAAGTCATCAATCCTTTTCCACTCTGCTGAGAAGGAAGCAATCGCTTGATAATATATCTATATTTATCACTCTTACTACTTCTGACTTGCTTTAAGGGGTCAAATCCTCTTTTATGTACATTTGTTCTTCGATATCTCAGGATCGTATTTTGGTCCGAAAGTAGAATCAATTTGTGTTGACTGATTCCAAGCCTGATTGACATATTTACGTACTGGTTCTGGATATTGTCCGAAGTATTCATTCAACTGCTCGGAATTTTTCAACTCGTTAAATAGTTGTTGTGATTTTTCAAGATCATCTCCTACTAAAATAGATTTATCCTCATCTTCATCATCAGAGAACTTCTCAATTTTAGATTCAGCTACTATATCTGTTGGTATAAATCTTGGAGTAGAAACTATCTTCGATCGTTGAAATTTCGCTATTGGTTCAAACGGTGAGCTAGCGTAAGAATCCTCACCAACTTCACTAGGTTGATTAATTGATATTGATGGAGGATATTTCAACGGAGTCGAGTGGAACGACTTCGTGAACGGACCCGGTAACGGATCCGTTGCCAACGGACCTGTTGTGAACGGACCCGTTAACGGACCCGTTGTGAACGGACCTGTTGTGAACGGAACCGTTAACGGACCCGTTGTGAATGGACCCGTTGGGGAACCAACCCGTTGGGATCCGTTTGAAAATGGGGTGGCTGGAAATCGTAGTCGTTGTAACGCATTTTTGTTGAACAACTGAGTCGTTTTGAACTCAGTCGTTTGGGGTTGAATAGATGCACGTTGAAGTATTGAAGCTACTTGCTTATCCTCTATTCGTTCAAGACGTTCAGTTATTGGAGAAAATATTCGTTGAATCGTTTTATCTTCCTCAGACCGTCCCATCTTGAAGGCAGTATATTTTTTCCTTACATCCCTAACCAGCTGATGAATCTTAAGTTTACGTTGGTGCTCCTTAGACATGTTCTTGGAAGTTATGATGAAAGTCAACTGAACACTAATCTATTATGATTTTACTTTTATAAATTTATCAAAGCCCATTCGATAACGTCCTTTGTTCAAGTTGAAATCCTTCACTATAACTATAAACCCATATTTATCTGCGTTCCAACACAGAGAGCATAATTCCTTGAATTCATCATACGTCATATCTGGGCTAACATGTTCATCATAAACGTGACGTAGGTTAATATCATCCTGTTTGAAAAGGACTATTATGTTTCCGTTATCACGTGTTAGATGTTTCTTCATAGAAACGTATGTTTGACATAGAAATGCTACGTCAATGGACTTATGTCGACCCATAGAATAATAATCCTTAATTTTATTCTGCTTGTCACCCATTATATCATCGAAAATGAAGATTGAATTCTCTTGTGCTTCACAAGGGTCAATGATCTCATCACTTTCCTTGTATGGATAATAACCAATATCGGGTATACTCTTGAGAACTTGCTCCAATAAGCGATACTTGGGCTGATAAAGACTTTTCGAGAATATATAAACGTTTTCAAATCTAAGTCCGTTCGGATTGAAAAGTAAACTTAGTAGAGCATTGGATTTTCCTGACCCACTAGGACCAACTATAAGAAATCTACAACTGTTTGGGAATAAATCACCATGTCTTTTAGCAATCTGATCCTCGAAAATATCTAAATTATCAATCGGTAGCTTAGTTGTTTGTTGTATGACAGACATCTTGATACTAGTGTAAATAAAAAACAATCTCTATATAAATATATAATTATTTCAAAAACAATTCACTTTTATGTTTCCTTAAATATTGATAAATAATACATTCACATCTACAAGATCCGAAGGATTGACATTTTGAGCAAGCTATTCCATCAACATAGTCTTCATCTAGACCTCTCCCAATACATTTCAATGGACAACAATATATTTTTCCATCAATTTTATTCCAACGTCGTTCATCTTCTAAAATGTTGCATTCAGTTTGTAGATGTTTATCTAAGCAATATATGGTTAAACCACACCCCGTACACTTTACATGATTATCGTAAAATATATATTTTTTAGGTAGAGACGTTATTTTTACATTATAGAAACATCTGATTAAAACAAGAACGAGCATAGATTTCACTATTATTTCATTGAGTGACTCGTCAGACATCTTTACTCTGTTAATGCTCGACGTATACTGAATATTGTTCGATGAATAGGTTATAAATAACTAAAACAATAATTCTTCACACCCTTTTTATTAAACATCTTCTAGATTTACATTTCAGTTTACTGAATCTATTTTTATTATGGAAAACATCAACCCAGGGATCCAAGGACATTCGTTTAAAGGAATCAAACATCTTCTTCTTAGCCTCATAAGCTAAAATTTTCTTCTTTAATATTTTTATATTTTCAATATGTTGATCTATAGCAGACATGACGGTATGTTGTACTATTTCGGTATGAAGTTCCAAACCCATTCAAACAAATCTTTAGAATTTGTCATACTGCACATCCGCTCCCCACTACCATGCTGCATGCACAGAGGACGTTTCAATTCAAACTTTGGTGGAATCCAACCATAATTTTCTACATCTGTTATTTGAAGCGACAATCCAATAGAATTCAATTTATTCAATAGAAAATCATATTTTTGTTCTTCCTTCACATATACGATATCTACATTGGTTAGTAGTTTTTTGAGAATAGCATCTATTTCTACGTACGATACGTTCCCCTCTGAATACCTTAGACCATGATGATATCGTTCCAAGTATCTGATTTGTTTCTTATCTTCTAGAGTAAGTGTGGAATATTCTCTTGGAGGTTTGAATATGAAATGAGCGACTTGATTTCCATTATTTATAGCTATCTCTTTCGGGCAAAATTCTCCAGCAATTACGAATCCTTGGATATCTAACGTTACAACCTTCATCTTCAAAGTATTTTCTTAAACTGATTAGAAAGATGTCACCTTCTTTACTGTTTCACTTAGGGGGAGATATTCGATGACGCAATCATGTATTATTATACAGTATGCTCTTGTAGATGCGGGAAATCCATTTCTAACGTGAATTTCCAATTTAACATCCACGGTAGAAGATTTGAAGCTTTCATCGCGTCTAGAGCAATCAATTACAAATATAGCTCGTGATTTGAATTGTACATAATCAAGTAGAGCGGCCTTCTTCTCATTCATATAACTTGATGAAAATTTCGAATAGTTATGATGAGCTTCGGCGAAATCGTTCCTTTCGAAATCTAAATTCAGGTTTTCTTGGGGTATATATTCACCGTTCAAAAGTAGTCTCACATCTGATACGTCAACGTTATCTAGATAATTTGGATCTTTAATATCATTGTCTTTTCTATTTTTATGGAAGCAACAAATTATGTATCGAGGACATTCGATAATTGATCCAGTTTTCACGTTCCATACTTCCTTAGTGGAACCTTGTGTAAGAACAGGTAGTTCATACAACTCCCAACGTCTGAACGGTATTAAAACGGGTCTTTCCATTTTCATTGATTGAAGAAGTTCTAATTTGAGAGGATCTGATGGATAAATATGTTTAACTCTTAATTCCATACTCTGAATAGAAATTTTTGCTCTGGTAACTCCAGCAGCTTCCCCCACTCTAGCACTAACCAGCATTGCATTCTTGTCATTGCGAGCTCGAACGAAACGAATCAGCTGTTTTCCACAAATAGTCATTCGATAATCGTTGAATATATTCAGGAGATGACTCAGCGGTATTCGTAAATTAAAGCTTCCATCTTGATTTGTAATAGGACCGTTTGGATAATTCCATCCTGCAATAGCCAGTTCGCGAATTTCAGCTTTCTCATAACATAAAAATCCTCGTACAGTACTAACAAGTCCTGGATCTTTA
This sequence comes from Cynegetis impunctata, assembly GCA_030704885.1. NCBI lineage: Eukaryota > Metazoa > Arthropoda > Insecta > Coleoptera > Coccinellidae > Cynegetis > Cynegetis impunctata. The sequence goes on along the minus strand of JARQZK010000024.1, from coordinate 243,185 downwards.
ACTGTATCTATCTCGCTTCCACACAGTTCGTAAGATATTGAATCGAAAAGGAAAGCACCTGCGTTATTCACCAACGAAACATCTCCTGCACCTGCAGTTTTAGTCAATTTTCCGCTGATAATGACAGCTGCATCGTTCATGAGAAGCCAAACATCAGGTCTATTGATGCCAATCTCGATGGTGTCGTTATTTTCAAAGGATTTAATAAAAGGTAAATATGTCCGACTTTCAACTCTGACGATTGAATCATCATTGACGAGAGGGCGGTACAGATCGAAAGCCTAGCTGGATAACATGACCTATAGATTGTAAAAATATTTTATTTTCTAACGTTAGGTGTGATCTGGATGGCTGTTGAATGACTAATGGTTTATGTACTCTTACACCTATATTTTTATACTTGGAGGAAAAAATCAAGACCATTTTTTAAGTTCCAATCTAACTATAATTTCTTCTCCTCTAAAATTAACCAGTTCAAAATCTTGATCCCGAATATTCAGAGTTATATTATATATCCTTTTCTTCAACACAGGAAGGTATATTAAATTTCTCGGTGTTTCGTCTATCGCGTAACCTGGGTCTACGTTCACCGAAAATTCGTATATCGTATGTGAAGGTCTATCGTTGTAAAATGCTCCCTCGCTGATATTACTATCTATATGTATAGTTCTAACTTTAACTATTTTCACGGGTAAATCTGACTCATGAACCTTTCCAGCTTCTAAAATCTTCTCGGAGAATCCCAATAGACTTCCTAGGGAATTTTTCTTCGTAAAATCGATAGAGTATGACTTGTGAAATATCTCGCTTCTTAAAGTATTATTATTGGGCCTCAGGAAAAATATTTCTTTGGAAGTATCCTTCTTTTGTTCTTCTTCAGATAGCAAATGTTTTTTCAAATAATCTTCGATATCGGTTATCTCATATGTACCAGTAGGTATAGTTAGGCTTGCTTGCTCCTTGTCAAAATAGTAGAACTGAGTATTATCGTCTATATTTGGTATTGTATTATATGAACAAAATCCGATTAATGCAAGTCCGTACTGGCAATTTTCATCCAATTCGATTGGAGGAACGAAATCAATGGATAACGTTGAAGTGCGACTCTTCAGTGTAAACGTCACAGACATGACTGATGAAAATAAAACTAATAGTCAATATTTATAACATTTTATTCTGTAGAAATTCCAAACACAATTTTCCACAATTTTCAGTGTTATAGGTCTGATATTGATCTCTATTATATAGTATTTTAACGTTCAAGTAAATCACCAACTCCTTCGGTGGCTTCAAATTACCAAAACTATCGAAATATTCTGCAACATTTTCGTTTTTTGTGTAAGCTGTCCAATGGCTACCAGGTCCCTGTGAAGAATCCAAGTTGATCATCCCACATTCCTTTTTCCACGATTTTTTTGGTAAATTATCACGCATAAATACACCCCTGAAGTAAGGTATATTTTTCGCATAATTTTCAATCTCATAATCGTATAGAGCTCTATTGGGCAGCTTAGTTAATAGTTTTTTTGTTTTTTTTTAAGTAAAGTCCATATCCTCGTTTAGATTTTTTCACGTAGAGCCCTTTACCTATAGATTCCATAGCCTTGTTATGGCGATGTTCCTCTTCCAACTTTTTAGTAGCATTTTTAGCGTCAACTACGGTTTTGGCAACAGCGCTACCTCCACTCAACAGCATTCCCAAAGCAGATAGTCCAGCGAATATTGGAACTAAGGGTAGAAGACCCCCTGATTTTGATTCGAATGGAATAATTCTAGGTACTCGTATGTTTCTACGACCCCCTGCTTTCTTGATTGCAAGCCTTGCTGCTTTAAGTGCCTTAATGGATGACTTTTTCAGATTTCCTTCAATACCTTCTCTTTTCAGCATTTTGGCAACAGGGTTAGTAACACTCATTTTGAACGACTTTTTGAGACCCATTCCTAGTTTACGTTTAGCTTTCATAATTTCTGTAACCATAAGAGCGTTAGATTTCTCTTTAAATTTAGCGTCCTTTGACTTAAATCGTTCCCAAGCTTTATCTTCGAGAATTTGATCAGCTTTATGTCTAACAGATAGATCTTTGCTTTTCGAATAGGAAATGTCGTGTTCTTTACAAGCTTCGTCGAGTTTATCAATCCCCGGATCACCTCTACGAAGACGTTCTTCTAACTTGGTACCAGGTCCACGATACGAATAACCTGGTAAATGTAACTCAATCGGTAATTTATTTATTAGTGTGTTGACAAGTCCGTCACCTATGGAAGTTAGCATGATAATGAAATGACTTCATTCAATTCGAACAATATATGGAATCAGACATTTGAATTAAAAAAATTAAATCAGACATTTGAATTTAAAAAATTAAGTCTGATACGCCCCTGTAAATTTATGAATTATTTAATACGGAAATAATAGAAACAATATTGGCTGACACGTATATTCTACATAAATTATTCATAACAGGAAATTTGATACATTGTCGCAATAATTATGCGAGACTCTTTTAAATATCGATGCCTTAGTTCACAAATGTGTTAAGTGCAAATTTTTCAAAAACGGGTGTAATGCATTTTTAGATTATTCAAATGGAGGTTAATACAGTGCACAAATGTTTTAAGTAACAGATGATCGGTGACGTCATAAAACCGAGTTATCAAATGTGTTAACTGCCTAAAAATCAAATGTTTGTGCTGCAAATGTTGTAAGCGCAGTTAACTCATTTGGACATCATACACCTCGTGTACAAATGTGTCAAGTGTCACTTGCAACATTTGGCCATCAAACAACTCGTGCACAAATGTGTCAAGTGTCATTTACTGCATTTGGTTTTGTTTTGTTGGCGACATTGGTATCAAGTTTAGTCAACAAAACTGGAAGGTTATTATTAGTTTACCAAGATTCAACACGTGGAGTTGTTATTTGTGGTTACCTAAATTGTTTTAATAATCTGTTTGACAAAAATAAATTATTATCATTTAAAAATGATGAAAAAGTGTTTTAGAACTCGCCGCGAGTTAATTTTTTCTCTTTTACTAAACGAGACAAATGGAAATAATGATATCGGTAAGTTATTTTATTATCAATAATTTAAACAAGTTGGTTTACTGTAGGTATGTGATGAGATTTTAATAATTAGTGTAATGTATTAAATTTTTAGATAAAAATAAAACTGACAAGGCCAAAATAGAAGAAAAAAGTGAATTTAAAAATGAGCCACACAATAATGATACATTAGGTAAGCTACCGAATTTTTGGTTTAGTTTTTATTACCTTAATGGTTATTTCTACAAAAATTAATACTAAAACTTTTTAGATATCGCATCTGCACAAGTAAATCCACCTCAGATTATCCCAGAAAATGACAGAACTGAAGCAGACAACGATGGATTTACAGTGGAACATGACCGAGATAATGCTACAGGTAAATTATAACAAATAAAGTATTATCATTCATATCAGGTTAATGTTAAAGTTTAATGTTGTCCACTGTGCTTATACTCTGTTTATTCTTTCAGAATACGACGAGCTGTTCCTTCCATCATCTGTAAACTCATACCGACCAAGCGTATTGGAAGCATCGTCGTCGTCTTCAGAAACTGATTCTGAAGCTGACCGTGAAAACAGGCTAACCACAATTACATTTTTAGATAAAAAGAAAACTGGCAAGGCCAATGATCAAAATAATAATGATAAATTAGGTAAGTAGGTACCTACCAAATTTTGGTCAAGTTTTTATAATTTTAACGGTTATTTTTACAAAAATTAATACTACATAAAACTTTTTAGATATCGTACCTGCACAAGTAACCGTGAAACCATCTCAGATTTTTATCGAAGAAAATGACGAAATTGAACAAGACCCAAATATATCTGCAGGTATTTTATTACTAAATAACGTACTATCGATTCAAGGCAGGTTACCGTTGAATATTGTCGGTTGTTCTTAAACACTCTGTTTTATTCTTTCAGAATACGACGAGCTATCACTTACATCTGAAGACTCTTACCGACCAAGCGGATTAGACGAATCGACGTCTTCTTCAGAAACTGATTCTCAAGCTGGGCCTGAAAACAGGCCAACCGCTGCAGAAAATTTTAACGTCCTAGCAGAAGAGGTACTTACTCTAAAAACACGTCGCAGAAAAGCTAACCCCGAATTATGGAAAAGGAATTTGAATATTAACATAACAAATGATTTTATTTTACATATACACTATATAGCTTTTAGAATGCTAAAATAAAAGAACACTATTTTCTCTATCTCATTCGTTCAAATTTGAAAAAGATATAAGCCGTTTGATTTATAAGAACAACGTTGTGTGTAGTTTTAGTAAATCACACATTGAGGGAGCACCCTGTTATAAAATTATGTGATAAACAAATTAACATTTCTAACAATTACCGTCTAGGGTAGCTGTTGATATTTCGATGCTTCGTGAACTCTTATAACCAGCTCCGCTAGGAGGTTTGTTTGATTAGTTTCAAATAAATGTCCTAGTTCACTTATTTTTATAACCACGAGCGTGTTTTCCGTTTAACACGATTAATTATTACTTATATTCATTTGCCATTGCGATAAAATTCGGAGCGATTGCTGCTTGCGGTGTGTGAATGTTGAATCACATCGAATTGATGTCAACTTTACTCTTGCTTAGCGAATATAGTAGCCACCTTCGGGTGTTCCGAACGTACTAGATCTCGTTGCCGAAATGTTTTCGTCTGTCTGAAAGATGTGGTTCAATTGTTTCCGACTGGTGGCGCTGTGTCATATTTATATGTCATGGAGTTACTAGAAGAAATATGTATGACCGTTTGAAATGTTGGTTTGGTTATCACTCTCGGTGGATGGATGATACTGATGTGATGAGAACATGTCTTGACATACATTGATTAAACAAATAACAACATTCAAATCACGGAAACATTAGGCTTGTACTCAAGAAATTCCCGCACACTATATGGCTCGATGTTGATGAGGTATTGAAAAATTTCTCTTTTGAACTGTCTATAGTCTTCAAGAGTTTGATATTTACGGGGTAACACATTATATAATTTAATGCACATATAGTAGTTATATGATGCCGGTTACTCCTCAACTTGACCTTTCGTTGGCGCGTAACCTAACAAGATGGCGTCCTAAATTGGCGCGTAACCTAACAAGATGGCGTCCTAAATTGGCGCGTAACCTAACTTTCAAGATGGCGTCCTACGTTCGAGTTTCCGCCACCAGATGGCGCTGATGGCGTCATAAAATAGCGTCTATAACCTAAGTTCAAGTTTCCTCCACCAGATGTCGCCGATGACGTCATAAAATAGCGTCTATAACCTAATTTCAAGTTTCCACCACCAGATGGCGCTGATGACGTCATAAAGTAGCGTCTATAACCTAAGTTCAAGTTTCCACCACCAGATGTCGCTGATGACGTCATAAAATAGCGTCTATAACCTAAAAAAATGACATCTATGACAGAGAAGTGCTCTGTGTCCCACGGTAACCTGGCGACGTGTCTGCTTCCGATCTTATCAATTTGATGCATAATTTGCAGCTGTGGACCTATCAAAATGGTGTGGAAATACTCTCTTAAATTCGGGGAAGCTTCTCCACCCTACTGTAAGATAGTGTACAGAGTTCTCTATATGTACACAAGATGACGTTTAACCCCACATGTAGATTGTCATTATAATCCAACTTTTCAATCACATTATTTGGTGTCATATCCTAACTTTTGCAGCTCGAGGAGAAAAAATATGAAAACAGTTTGAAGTATTAGCGATCAAAAATTAATATATTCATCTCCTGTCTTAATTTCATACTCATGTCTGAAATATGAGATAGGAAACAATTCTATCAAAAATTTTTATTTCATGAATTTCATTCGATAATTGTTATAATTTATTTTATATCTATATAGCTCTGTGAATGAAAAAAATATGATTAGAGTCTGAATTATAAGCGATCAAAAATATATATATATATATATATATATATATATATATATATATATATATATATATATATATATATATATATATATATATATATTAAAATTTTTTTCCTGTTAATTCATATATATATATATGAAATAATTAGATTAATCATCATCCTGTTTTTCAAAAAAAAGCGTCTAACTGGACAAGTATACATAAATAGAAGTGGAAAAGAAGTGCAGAAGAAGGTTCCTCAATTTCAAAACTGCTCCAAGTGTAGATTTAAATGCAATTTAAATTTTGCTGAGAGTAAGAGAAAGGAACTCTGCGACGAATATTGGAGTTATGGGGATGCTGATAAACAAAAAATGTTCCTTAGCTCTTTAATCAAGAATGTTGATGTGGAAAGGAGGTCTAAGACTGCCATAAAAAAACAGAAGCACATCAAGACATTTTTATTTGGTAAATGGGGATGGAGAAAAAAAACGAGTTTGTCTAAAATTCTTTTGCAGCACATTTTCTATCAGCCATAGGGTAGTTGAGCTGACTATGAGAAATATTGGTCTTGGATCTACCTATGTAGGTCACGACAGGAGATTGGGGAAGTGTCCTGTAAACAAAACAACTGATGAGAATAGAAATTTAGTTCTAGAACATATAAATTCATTTCCAACTGTTGAGGCACACTACTGTAGAAAAAACTCAAAAAAAATTATACTTATCTTCTGATCTAAACCTGTCCATAATGTATCGATTGTATAAAGAATTCTGCGTTGAAAAAGATAAAGCTCATGTGTCAGAGTATGTATACAGGAAACTGTTTAACGAGCTGTCTCCGCAAAGATCGTTTTTTGTACCGAAAAAGGATCAGTGCTTTTTGTGCAATGCGTACCAAAGCAAAAAAATAGAAGAACGCACTGTCCCGATACAGGAGGAGTGGGAACAACACAAACGAAGGGAAAAGGAGGCTCTGGATAGCAAAGCAAAGGACAAGCAATATTCCAAGGATGACGGAGGTAAAACGTTTAGATCAATTTCATTTGATCTGCAAGCTATTCTCTCTATACCATTTTCTGGGGAAAGACAAATATACTATAAACGGAAATTAAACGTTTATAACTTTACTATTTTTGAAAATCATAACAACAATGGCCTTTGCTATGTTTGGGATGATTGTGGAGGTAGCAAAGGTAGTTCTGAGATAGCTACATGTTTAGTAAAATATCTTATAAACTTGCCTCCTACAGTTAAACATGTGACAACTTATTCTGACACCGCAGGGGGGCAAAATAGAAATAAATATTTGGCAGCTGCATTACTCCATACCATAAACAATGGACCCCTTCAAACTATAGATGTAAAGTATATGGAATCGGGTCATTCATATTTGGAGGCCGATTCTATGCACGCAACTATTGAGCGTGAAATTTTTTTTTTTTAGCTTGGTAGAGCCATGGACTCCTAATATAGATATACTGGGTTCAATTCTACATGTGGATTTTTTCAGTATGATTTTTTTTTTAAGCTTGATAGTGTTGGACTTCTGATATAGAGGTTCGATCCTCGCGCAGGATTTTTTAATTAGAATTTTTTTTTTAAGCTTGGTAGAGCAGTGAAGTCCTAATATAGATATACTGGGTTCAATTCTACATGTGTATTTCTTCAGTATGAATTTTTTTTTTAAGCTTGATAGTGTTGGACTTCTGATATAGAGGTTCGATTCTCGCGTTGGATTTTTTAATTTGAAATTTTTTTTTTAAGAGCAGTGAACATAGTGTTGAACTCCAAATATAGATATAGTGGGTTCAATTCTATATGTGTATTTCTTCAGTATGAATTTTTTTTTAAGCATCATAGTGTTGGGACTTCTGATATAGAGGTTCAAACCTCGAGCTCGATTATTTCAATTTTGAATTTTTTAAAAATCAACTTGGTACGTGACGTCACCTGTAATCCACCATATTGGATTTGAAAGAGGAAAGACCATAGATCCTCCAACTTTGATTTAAACCATAGATCTGTTATACGTCAAATATTGAATACGATAAGTCAGCTAACGAAAAATGAAACATTAAAATTTGTATAAGTGTCTCAAGGGCCCCCATGAAGACTCCATATATTTCTATATATCGAACTCAGTCATCTGAGCCTGCACGAAGACACTTGGAGGCCCCCATTTACAATTTCAGTCCTCTAGGCCCCCATGCTTATTCTCATAGCCTCGCGCATCCACCATCTTGGATTTAAAACATAGAACTGTCAAATGTCATTTTGAATCATAGATATCTTAGAGCATCGATCTGTCATCCCATCTGTCATTCGTAACTGTCAAATGTAATCTTGAACCATAGATATCTTAGAGCATAGAACTGTCATACGTCATCCTAGAGTACTCAAAGTATAGGTATGCTCGTCAGCCATTTTGGGTCCAGGTGTCACTTTCGGCCGTATGTTTACGTACATTCGAGCTGCACTTTAATTGCATGGTAATGGCATTTTATTAAACATTTAAGTGTTGCAAACGGTAAAAGAGTCCTCGGAAAGGCTTTGTTCAATTCGAGTCAGTGTTCGCTTTGGTTTTCGCATCAGTATTGTCAAGTATCGTGCAACGCTTGTCAGCATAGTATTCCGCTGGAACTGTCATTGAAATCTGATTATCAAAAAAAGAAAACATTTGAAATTGGTTTTATAATATATTTTTAATTATTGCTTGAATGCTTATTCTGTAAGCAGTCTGTATCTTTTGAATTACAGCATCGATCAATTTTGGCTGAAATTATGTCGAGCAGAAATTTTTCAGTTGCCAAAGTTACTGAAAAATTATTTAAAAAATTGATTGATGCGATTTGGGATTTAAAAAAATGCACTCCATTTGGCTGCGAATTAACAATTTTTTTTGTAGAAATTTTTTTTATTTTATTTGGAGTCATTCATAACACACTTTTTACTCCCTATCACGTTTCTTAATTTTTAAATGATTTTAAAGTAAATTTCCTCCACTCGAAAACTTATCCTTGGAATTCAAATATGAAATCTACATTAAACACACAGCAGATAATGTTGGGAGTACTAACTAGAGGTTATTTTATGAGAGGTTCGGCGAGTTTGAACCTTGTTATTGATACCTTGACATCGAATAAACGTACATATTATAACATTGAATCAATTTACCTCACATAAACGAGATGACAAGGTTGGCTTCCAGTTTTCTCGTCTCATGTTTTGAACCCATTTGGCTTTCCGTTTTTCATCTCTCGGAAACCGATACAGATGATACTTCTTTTCTGTTCGGTTTGAACAATTATATGCCGAACAACACGGCATTTTTATAACAAAATGGCAATACGAGGACTTTTTTACAGTTCGCGACGCTTAAATGTTTAATAAAATGTCATAAACGTGTAGTTCGAATGTAAATAAACATACAGCCGAAAGTGACAACTGGACCCAAAATGGCTGACGAGCATACTCATACTTTTAGTACCTTAGTAATCCCATCTGTCATTCCTTACGGTCAAATGTCATCTTGAACCATAGATATCTCAGAGCATAGAACTGTCATACGTCAAACATTCAAATTTGAATGCTATTGAAACGCCCTCTGTTGGCGAGATTCTGAATGATGAGAATATACTGATCTGTCATCTTGGAACGCCATCTGGTGGTCAGGTTCCTAATGACGATAATACAGTGATCTCTAAGAACGTGATCTGTAAGAACGCCCTCTGGTGGCCAGGTTCTTAATTACGATAATACAGTGGTCCGCCATCTTGAAACGCCATCTTGGAACGCCATCTGTTGGTCAAGTTCCAAATTACGATAATACTGTGGTCAGCCGTCTTGAAACGCCATCTGTTGGTCAAGTTCCAAATTACGATAATACTGTGGTCAGCCATCTTGAAACGCCATCTGTTGGTCAGGTTCCAAATTACGATAATACCGTGGTCCGCCATCTTGGAAAATGGCCGACGTCCGCAAAATGGCCGACTTCCCGTCCCCGAGTTCGCGCATGCGCATAACTGACATTGCTGTTTGAATTTCCCGCCACAAAATGGCCGACTTCCGGTGCAGAACATACATAGCTTATCTACTCAAGACAGTGTTATTATTATCGGGTATATCACAATTCAATATAACAATCATCTCACTATCTAACTTTGACGCGCTGGCTCCGAAGGTTTGTAATTAGATAAATAAATTTTCTAAAATAAAGTTTATTGTTATATAATATCATACATTTTTTGTACATAGCTCTACCAAAATCGTATTTATATACAATTACATTACTAATAGTATACATAATATCTCTATCAAATGATACTATCTAACACAATATTCTCAATATTGAGCTAATATTTTACAAGCAATTCATACATATGGGTGAGTCATTGTAACTCAATTTCATAAATTCAGTACAAGCTTGTATATCCATTACACGCATTTCATCAACCTTGATGGTACTGCTGGTACATTCACTAGAAAAAATCAAGTAGTTGTTATTAAAACAAAAAATTGTTTGTTAAATGGTAAGATAATTCTAGAAATAGCTGGATAATGTAAAATAATTAATATATATAATAATTAATAAATAACATGTTTTTATGGATGCCTTTGTTTTAATACCTGATTTACATACCGTTTTACTCCTCGAATCCTGAATCTTCTCCGAGTGTAGAAGGAGGCGATGGGGGGAGGATAATATTCATCGATGTAACTCTCATCTTCTTCCGACTGATCGATGAAATAACCATATTCCTCATTCATCTCCAATTCCATATTGAATTCCTCCCCCATAAAATCATAAGCCCATCCTTCTGCCTCAACCAAATTCTCTCCTTCTTCCATCTCCACAACCTCAATTTTTATACAGGAGAGATGTAGCGGTAAAAATACTTCACCCTCCTGCTGATGAGGCTCTGGAGAGGCTGGAGATTCAAAGTGCACCTCGTTACACACATTCCACCTGCAAAAGTTCCCAAAGAAGAAGAGCCAGATAAAGTTTTGGAAAGTTACTTTCCCCTCTTAATATCAAAATGTTGCTACATATAGAATCCAGTGAATATAAAACAATTTTATCCGTTTAGTATAGATGTGCGTGTGGGCTTTTTTTTTGGAATGGCAAGGTATGTGATTGTTTATAACTATGCATACAATTATAAAATCATTAAATTTTCAATGTAGAATAATAGAATGAAATAATAATTTAACTTTATTACTACTTCATACAAAGTATGGGTTATAATTTATAATCTAAGTTGAATTAAATACATAATACTTAACTCCCTATCAATTTATTTATATAATATTGATCGTATTAGCATCATAATTTTTAAACACTAGGAGATTTTGTCTATATTTCATATGAAAAGTTTTTCTTATTCAAAAAGCTGTCCTTCATTCATCGTAATAATATACGATATTTACAACTGATTTATCACACATGTGATTTAGGTTTTTTAAAAATTTATACGTGTACACTTTTTTTCCCCTAATATGAGGGACCTGATATAATGCATGTAAATGAATGTTCAAATTACATTTTTTAATAATTTAGTGTTTCAATAAGAAGGTTTGTAATTAGATAAATAATATTTCTGTAATAGAGTTTATTGTTATATAATATCGTACATTTTTGTACATAGCTCTACCAACATCGCATTTATATACAGTTACATTACTGATAGTATACATAATATCTCTATCAAATGATACTATCTAACACAATATTCTCAATATTGAAATAAAATAATACAAATCCAAATTTTTTTTCAGTTATGAATGTGTTCTCTGAGTAATTAAATTAAGTCGTAAGAAATAAAAACTTTATGAAAACACTTTATGAATCTTATAGGAAAAAAGTTCCATAAGTTATTTTGTTCTTCATGAAAAATTTTTATGAATCTTATAAAAATTGCATAAGTTATTTAATTTCAATGTTCAACAAATTGAATGCATGGACAAATCATTTATACAATGAATGCAGGAATCATATATTCAATAAATTATTTTTATTCATATAATACCTAATAAGTTCTGTGAAATTTCTGATCTTTGTTCGTAATTACATCTGTAAAGATTTGATTCAATAAGTTTTTATAATTTCTATTGATAAGTTTATCGGTTTGGCCAATATAAATGATTAAAGAAATATGAAATGCATCAATTTCAATTTGGAGGACTAGGTACTTATTTTCACTAGTGTAGCTACATTAGTTATTGTTTGATTATTAGCAGCTTTTCACTTTGCAATCCTGCTTATTAAAATGGGTGCAATTAGCAAAGTTCGACCTGGGACCAAGATCGTTTAATGACTTTATATGATGCTTGGCACTTAAAATTCAATTTCATATATATATATATATATATATATATAGATATATATATATATATATATATATATATATATATATATATATATATATATATATATATATATATATATTTATATAAATATATATATATATATATATATATATATATATATATATATAGATATATATATATATATATATATATATATATATTTATAAATAAATATATATATATATATATATACATTAGATATGTATTTATTCTTAGAGTAATTGCAGTATAAAGATAAAAATCATTGTAACGTTACCTAGAGTTAAGCTTTCATTAGTTTATTTGACATAATAGTGGTTACAGTACAAGGAAGAGTACTGAACATATCAAGTCAATCAATAATGAATCAAATTGTAATACATAAATTTAATGTTCTGCAAGGCGCTAAAGTGCATAAAAACTGTGTTTTAGGACCTTAAATTTCAAAAAATTCCAACCCCCCCCTCCAGACCTCCCGGCAGGGGCATAAAATTTGAGTCTAGCACACTTGCAATTTTCGCCTCAGGCCGGCCCTGATATATATATATATATATATATATATATATATTTATTTATATATATTTATATATATATATATATATATATATATATATATATATATATATATATATATATATATATATATGCGGTTGTAAAAATTTTACCAAATTTTGATAGTTTCGTTTTGCAACGGAAATGATCTTAGGTACCAAATTTCAGCTCATTTGACTCGAAGGAATGCGCTAGAGATGCAATATGTACCGCGAAAAAAAAAAAAAAAAAAAAATATATATATATATATATATATATATATATATATATATATATATATATATATATATATATATATATATATATATATATATATACATATATATATATATATATATATATATATATATATATATATATATATATAATCGTTAAGGTTAGACGACTGTCTAAGTCAAGGCTGCCCAACCCCAGGCCCGCGGGCCACGAAGTGGCCCACGGACGTATTTTGAATGGCCCGCCGCCCGCGTGAGCAAGTTTAAAAACTGCCTGTCAAAAGGACATGCAGGTGGATATTCTGGACCCGGTAGTGCGCTGTATAACTTACATACGTGCAAAAGCACTCCACATACGACCATTCAGGCTTTCATTTGAAGTAGATACCTATCAGTGAATATAGAGAGTTATAACTGTACTTTGAATTGCGAATTTAATTTGCGAATTTAAAGCTGAATTGAATCTGCTTTTGATGAATTAAGCCAATGAAAATATTGACCACTTTTCTACACTCAAATATGTGAAGGAGAAGCTCAATATCGATACTATACATTGTACTAAGTACGAATCTAAAATTAGATGCTTATTAATGTCGTTTGAGAGCAAATTCCAGGACTGCCTGGATCAGTTTGATTGAAATAAGCAGTTATTCTGCTAATATTCAGTTGAAACTCAGTAATCTGCAAAATCATTCTGCTTTGTAGATTTTTGGAAACTGATACCAAAAGAAAATTTTCCTGCAATAACTGACCTGGTCTTTTAATTTCTAAGTGGTTTTGGTTCAATGTTTGTGAAAAGACTTTTTCAAATCCGAATTATATAAAAAATAAATACCGCACGTTCCTAACTGAGCTACATATTTTTGTCTGATTTTTTGTCACTGTCAACATCTGAGTTGACGCTCAATATAGGAAAATTACTGAAACAGAAAAAATTTCAGAAATTACATTGATTGTGCCAATTTTTCAGTTTGATTTTAATTTTTGTTAATTGTATTTCTTTAATTGGCAGAATATGCTGTTTATGTTATTATTTTAATTGAACTTATAAAATTTAACTTTATTAAATTTAAAAAAAGTATTTTTCAATGTTACATTTCTTTCATTCCACAATACCTTAATTTAAGTTAGGCTTATTGTTATAAGAAATAACGAAAATACGAACTGTCAGTGGTAAGTGGCCCGCCTGTAATTTTTGAATTGTTCATTTTGCCCTACTGTTAAAAAGGTTGTAATTGTATGTTTATAATTATCGGATATCTTTATTCCAGTTAGGGAAACCAGAAATTAATTGGATGTAACTGGGTAATCCCGGTTGTTAAAAGAGAAAGTGAATTTAGTTTCATTTACATAGATGAAGTTTTAGAAATATTTTGATATTTCCAACTAAGAGAGAGAATAATTAAACTTTTTGATTTGATTATTTAAAGGAAAAATATTTTTTCATTCCAGGTAAATGACATTTTTTATCTACGCTTCAAATTGAAGCTTGTGGTATACATAAAATTAAACAGAAAAAGAAAATATGAGATCTATAATAAAAAATTTCGCATTCTGCCTAATCAAAGAAATAAAATCTGATTGATCTGATGAATTTCATGCATCTTATAGGAAAAAAGTTACTTAAGTTATTTTGTTCTTCCATAAAAAAATTTGTGAATCTTATATGAAAAAAGTTCAATAAATTATTCAATCTCACCAAATTGAATATATGTACAAATCCTTAGTAAAAGGTATCCAGGAATCATAAATTCAATTAATTATTTATATTCATATAATTACCTAATAGGTTTTATGAAATTTCAGATTTTTGTTCGTAATTACATCTAAAAAGTTTTGATTGATAAGTTTATCGGTTTGGTCGATATAAATGATTAAAGAAATATGATTGTGTATGGGCTTTTTTTTTTGGCCTAGATTTGTAAATAAAAGAAATATTCAATTCCCACGGTCACTGACCACCCACGTTGAATCACTCTATGAATAACTTCTTTTATTTTTCTAGACCACCCACGACCCCCATTCACCTGTCACCATCAATCATTAGTTAATACACCCCTGTCACACCTGTGTCTAACAATAGACCTGTACCGCACACCTGGCATGTCTAACAATAGACCTGTCATGTTTTATGACCTTGACCTGTCATGATTTACGACTTCAAGTCAATCATTTCTACTACTGTTCATTATATCGAAACCACAGGTCCTCCAACATTTTGCAAAAGTAGAAGACTACATCCATAAATATACGCGGATGTCAAAAAGCAATTTCAGTTTATGATAGAGCAAGGTATTTGCAGGCCGTCAAAATCACCATGGTCTTCGCCATTGCATGTAATCATTAAAAAATCAGGGGACATACGTCCGGTAGGGGATTACAGAAAATTGAACGTTTGCGCCATACCTGATCGCTATCCTATTCCGCATATACAAGATTTTTCTAACGCGCTATACGGAAAGACCATATTTTCTAAAATCGACATAATACGGGCATATTTTCATATATCAGTACATCCTGAGCACATTTCGAAAACGGCAGTAAGCACACCTTTCGGACTTTTCGAATTTCCCTATCTAAATTTCAGATTATGCGGGGCGGCACAGACATTTCAGAGATTCATGAACGGAATTCTAGGCGAATTATCATTTTGTTTTGTTTATTTGGACGACATTTTAATTTTCAGTGATAACGAGGAACAACACAAAATCCATATTGATACAATTTTCAAAAGATTAGACGAATACGGCCTTACAGTAAACTGCTCAAAATGCACTTTTGGCGTATCAGAAATTTCCTTTTTAGGTCATTTAATAAATAAACAAGGCACTAAACCTCTAACGGAAAAAGTTCAACCAATTATAAATTTCCCCTGGGCCAAATACAGTTAATGAACTTCGGCGCTTTCTGGGATTACTTAATTTTTTTCCACGATTCATACCGCGCGCTGCACGAAATCAAACCGTTCTCAACAATTACCTGAAGGGTTCTAAGAAGAATGACAAAACAATAATTAATTGTTCAGAACAAGCTATAACCGAATTTGAGAGTTGTAAAAATTCAATTGCACAAGCAACACTCTTAGCACATCCAAAGCAAGACGCGCTCCTTGTCCTTCAAGTAGACGCATCCGATTTCGCAATAGGGGGACCGTTATTTCAAAATATTGATGGAAATCTACAACCACTAGCCTTTTTTTCGCGAAAACTTTCACCGACAGAGTGTAGCTACAGCGCTTATGACAGAGAACTTCTCGCAGCCTACGCGTCTATAAAACATTTCCGACATATGTTGGAAGCAAGGAAATTTTGTTTGTTTACAGATCATAGACCTCCCACTTACACGTTCAAACAAAAAATAGATAAATGTTCGCCGCGTCAAATTAGGCAGCTCGATTTCATTTCCCAATTCACTACTGATATTTTATACATAAGTGGCTCTGAAAACGTAACTGCCGATTGTTTGTCTAGAATTACTGCAATATTTATGCCCAGTCCAATAGACTACAGTGAAATTGCAAAAATGCAGCAGAGCGATTCAGAACTTTCACAATTAATGAAAAATTCGCAAAGCTTAATTATGAAAAAAATTTATCTACCGGATATTGGCATTTCATTATTTTGCGACATTTCTAAAGATAAAGTTAGACCATATATTCCAAACGAGTACCGACGACAAGTTTTCGAAACAATGCACAACATTTCACACCCAGGGATCAGAGCACCAACAAATTAATCAAATCTCGGTTCATTTGGCCTTTAATCAATAAAGACTGCAATGAGTGTGGTCGAGGCAGTGTATTAACTGCCAAAAATCAAAAATTACGCGACACACAAAAACTCCAGTAGGTTCATTCACAGACCAAATGAAAAGATTTTACCACGTCCACCTCGATATTGTTGGTCCACTTCTTCCTTCAGAGGGTTTTAATTACTGTTTAACCATGGTGGATAGATTCACACGATGGCCAGAAGCTGTTCCAATTTCAGATATCACTGCAGACACTATTGCTAGAAAATTCTACGAGAATTGGATATCACGTTTTGGAGTACCTTCTCGCATTACGACGGATCAAGGACGGCAATTCGAGAGCATCCTTTTCCGGTCACTGGCCAACCTACTT
The DNA here is from genome assembly GCA_030704885.1 of Cynegetis impunctata. Classification (NCBI taxonomy): domain Eukaryota; kingdom Metazoa; phylum Arthropoda; class Insecta; order Coleoptera; family Coccinellidae; genus Cynegetis; species Cynegetis impunctata. The sequence goes on along the minus strand of JARQZK010000024.1, from coordinate 226,024 downwards.
GGGATCCGAAGCTTACGAACCACTCCTTATCATCCACAAGCGAACGGACTCGTCGAAGAATTCCACCGACCTCTAAAAGCAGCACTTAAAGCCCATAACAACGAACGATGGTCTACCACTTTACCAACCATATTATTGGGCTTCCGCACAGTATTCAGAGAAGATCTTCGAACTACAACAGCTGACCTTGTATATGGAACCAGTCTTCGGCTTCCAGAGGAAATATTCGACCCTTCAGCAGCAGATCCAAATCCGCATCAATTTATAGAGCAGCTCAAGGAACATTTTTCCCACGTACGAGCAAGACCTATGTCTAACCATGGAAATAGAGCGACATTCATTCATCCTGAACTCGAGAAGTGCTCTCATGTATTTGTGTGACACGACGGGGTACGTAAACCACTACAGGCTCCATACGATGGTCCTTATGAAGTCCTGAAACGTTTATCTAAAACGTTCGAAGTAAATGTCAAAGGGGCACATCAAAACGCTATCCTTGGACCGTCACAAACCAGCCTTCCTTTCGGTCGATGCCGCAGACTACGAGCCAACGTCGAAGCCAATATCTGGAAATCATGAAAATCCTATTGTTTTCAAGAAACCTACCACATCAGGGAGAGTAGTCCGTTTTCCCACTCGTTACGTGAACTATGTGTAACACTGCGGGGGGAGTGTGCGGCCGACTAGCCACAGTCACCTACTATACAGTAAATCCGCGCATGTGCGATTTAGGTAGTTGGGGAGTTGGGGACAGAATAGCCGTAGATCGTTCTCTTTACCAGCGACATCCGAAGAAGCAACATCATAACATCGACCTCCGCCAATTCTAGCCTCACCTAGGTATTGTAAATAATTATTGCAAGTTGTGTATATCTGTGTAAATAAAGTTATCAATAATCCAACGCATTTATACATCCCAACGTGATACCCACAACAGTATGTTTAAGTTTCCCTTATCGCCTATTTTGAAAAGAAGTTCGGAGGAGCAAATTCAGATACCTCACTTAAATGGTAGACGAAAGATCTGAAACATCCAGATAGAGATATATCCTACTATATCAAGCGATTCCATCGCTATCTAATTTTCATATTCCTATATTCCTTATTCTAATGTTTTATGATAACTATCAGCTTTAGCGAGTTAGAAGAGAACGAAAGTTTTCCAAATTCGATAGTTTCATATAATGAAGCTCACAAGGTGAATTTGAACTTTTAGGTTATGTATTATATGGTTACATTAAAAAAGTAGGATTGTTGATTCGACTAAGAAATATGATTAGGAACCAATGTTGTTATCTGATAGTCGCCTAACTCTTATAGTGATGTTTTTTGAAGCTTTTCAATTTAAATTAAAGCAGTAAAATCGATATTTAAATAATTTTATATACACCAGTCCTTAAAAGTGACGTTTTTAATGCCTTCTTTGATTTGTGAAAGTGTACGTTTATAAGGTAGGTATAGTATGAAAAATATTTTTAACACTCGTGTTAAAAATCTTTTTAACACGTAGTGTTAAAAGAAAAATCCTTATAAACGAATATTTTCAAAGACAGTTTCACAAAAGTTTTCTTTTATGTTCTTCAATCTACACCAGACAAGGAAATTAGTGTAGTGCAATTTCGTACTGCTGGCGCGACTTTTTTGGCAACATTTGTAGTATGGGTCTTTTTGCAGCCTCTTCAATGTCTATTGGTAACAAATCATCACTTTTATTTAAATAAGTATTTTTATTTTCAAACGTACAATAATAACGTCATTTCTCGAATGACAGGATCATCGAAAAGTTCTATTTCTCCGCCAAGGAGGAGAAGTATTGCTATGCAACACTTTTCCAGCCGGCGGCAGGAAAAGTGTTACTATGCAAAAGATGAATTGGTAACTATGAACAAAAAATTCTCCAATTCAAACGTCATTTTCACTTTGAACCACTTCTCACCAGACTGCGAATTATAACTACCTATCAATTATTTTACTTTATATCTGTCAGATTCAATTTTGCGTGGCAACCGTAACTACAAATGTTCCACAATTCATAACGATCATAAGTGGATAGAATTATGTGCGAAAATGTGAATCAATCCAAAAATGGATATTCAGATTTTTATGAATTTCAAAACGTTTGAAAATAAAATATTTCATTCGGAGTAGAGGTGACTTTTCATGGCTCGCTTTCAATTACCCGCCTCACAAGCTCGCCATGAAAAGTGACACTTCTCCTCCTTATGAAATAATAAACTATTATAGGCGAATCAAAATAAGCGCTACGCCGCCTGGTGACAATCAGAATAACTAAAAATCTTGACATAGTTCTTACGTTCTCCTTTGTTTTGTGTTTGTTTTTGTGTGATTTTTTACAAATATTTATTATTTGCAATCATTTTGAAAGCTATGAGTCATTCGAATCGTTATTGTTCAGTTCCTCAGTGTTCTTCCTGGGAAAAGAAATGTTCAAATGTGAATTTCCATGCTTTTCCTCCAGCTGGTGATAAATATCGTGTTTGTGTAGAAGGGAAAAAGGAATACTCCTAAAGTCTCTACTTTGCGTGATCTGATAACTACAGATAGTGCTCTAAACAGTTTCACTGGTCTCAATAATATGAAACTATTAGATACAATAGTAAAAGCAGTACAATCTGTTTACAGTGATCAACGGTCACATAGATTAACAATCAAACAGCGTATTGTTTTAGTATTGACAAAATTGAAATGTGACCTTACATATGTGACATTATCTCTTTTATTTGGCATTTCACAAGAATTATGCCAAAAATATATTTATGAAATGCTACCCATTATGAGTAGAGTTCTTAGTTGTGTCATAAGATTCCCAGAATATTCTGAAATACAGAAAAACGTGCCAAAATGTTTTGAAAGTTTTCAAAATACTCGAATCATCTTAGACTGTACAGAAATTTTCATACAGAAACCAAAGTGCCTTTGCTGCAGGATCAGGTTTTACTCTCGGTATAAATCTAATAACACAGTGAAATTCATGACAGGTGTTTCTCCTGGAGGTTTAATTACTTATATTAGTGAACCATATGGGGAAGAGCATATGATAAAACGATTTTCCAACAAAGTGACTTAATTTTGAAGTTAGAAAGCTCACAGGATGCTATTATGGTGGACAAAGGTTTCTTGATAGATGATATTTGTCAACAGTTTAAAATAAAGTTGATCAGGCCACCATTTTTGAAAGTCAAAAAACAGTTGACTACAGAAGAAGCATTGTTGAATGCCAAAATAGCAGCTGCTAGAGTACATATTGAACGAGTCAATCAGAGAATTAAGATATTCATCTCATGATCTAACCTAAAGATTTCTCTCAATTTGGCTACAAAACAAATGATGATAATCACCTACCGCCTCAATAGCAATGAGAATACATACACAGTAACACACTTGTTCACTAAAGAAGCCTGAAAAGTCTTTATATTTATGGTAAAATTATATTTCATAAACACACAACAAATACAACATAAATATTCCAATGTCAATATTTATAGTTCTACGACTGGCCACATTGGCGCTGCATTCTTATTTTCAGATGCCTATCGACTGACATTTTTTGAACTGTTTTTGTCACTTACTAATAACGATGGTTACTAGAACCCACAACATAAGCGATGCTTGGTAAAAAATCAAAAATAATTAGTTGTCAAGAGATGTCAAAAGTATGCGATTTCACTTTCAACACTAATATCATAAATAGCTATATCTCCACTAATATCGGGATCGAAATAGAAAATTACACACAGACAAGGTTTATATTTAAATTTCAGATCACAATATTATGTATATCATGTATTTCATCATATTTGTAATTGATTCATCCATATACTTCCATATAGTAGGTAACATTTGCGGTGATAATTAGATTCACTCTGTAATATATTCTTCATCAATGCAAACGCTCAATTTAGAATTATTTTTCCACTGACAGGGTTGATAAGAATACAAAAAACCAGAAATAGTCGTTTTAGAGTCGCCAGCAGAGAATTCTTGCATTTTTGATATTTTCAAGTGCTTTTTATTTCCATAGTTTTTAATCTGTTTTAGTTGTTTTTGATTGGAACTTTCATCAAATTTAATCTTTTCGAAACATTTAATATTGTATCTAACATTCTCTTCATTATAGTGTTGAAGATGTCCATGATGCTTATACCTCCCTTGTTTCAAATTTCGGTGATATTTTTTCAAAATAGCGTAATGACTTCTTCTCAAAAAAGAATCCCCATTGTATTTGAATAAACATTCTAGTTTATAACATGTAGAATTTTTTGAATCTTTCTGATGATATCGATTCTGTTTATCAATTGATTCAAAGTCTCTGTATTCAATAATTGGAAATTCATGTTTTTCGTTATTTTTATCTTGGTTCTTGATATGCCTTTTTTTGACTGTAATTATTTTGTCCTGAAGTGATTTTTTTTTCAGTGTCCTCGGATCTTGAATCGTATCATCTAATGAAGTTATTACATCATACATTTTTTTTAGATATTCATATTTTTTCAATTCCTTGCGTTCAACACAACTTCTTTCAGAAATTACGGACTTTTTGAAATCGTGGCCGTTCTTTTTGTCTTTTATTATTTGAAAAACATAATTTGCTAGAAAAGAGGGACTGCTCCTTATAGAAAATTCCATGTTTGTTCTAGGTAATTTATCATAATTTTCATTTTCCATAACTTTTGAACCAAGTTTCTTTGGTTCAGTGATGTCTGTTTTTTCTGATTTGTATGAATTAAGAGGTCTATTAATTTTTAAAGGAGGGCTGTTAGTTAATTTGAATTTCTCATTAGAATTCTTAGTAATGATGTTACCTATAGGAGCATCTTGAAGCAAGATCATTTTTTCATTAGAAAAATGTATATTACTTGTCGAAATACTTTGTTTCGCTTCATCTGTTTGTATTGAAGGATCAAAATCCTTCTGTTGTGTAGATGAATAAAATTCGCTATCAGCGTCATTCACGAAAACAACATTCAAACAAAGATCTCCATCAACCTGAAATGACTTATTAATTTTATGTGCAATTCCGGGAGATTTTAAATTGTTCCAAACACCTTCCATTAAATATTTATCGTTGCACATCACTCCTTTGTCGTTTTTCATCATAGTATATTTGGAATTTTTCTGCTTATAAAATGAGGAATTATTTAAAATATAGGAATCTTCAGGATCTTTTGGAGAATAAGAATGAGATGACTCAGCGCTAGTTGACCCAAAGACAATTTCTTCCTTTTCGACATTTAGTTTCTTCAAAATTCTCTCACCAGCGAACAAAGAAGAATCTACGTAATATAATCTGAATTCCTTTGTTCCATCGGCCACAAAATTTGGCCCCTCTTTAATATATTTCTTGCAGTTTGGGTGACGAAGTAAAAATTCCTGAATTTTTTGAGTTTTTTTTGTTTTCGAATTGGATGTAAAACTTATTATGATAGGCAAAGTAGCAGTACTTGCAGTTGCAGAAAGTGTATCACTTAACGTCATTCTATATGAACTATTTTTGAAATATGTTGAAGATAGGTAGATATATATTTATATAATTTTGATTCATTTCAACATAATGAGCTTTTAACTTGACAGAAATGATAGTTCATATGAAAGTTTGACATAACCACGCCACAACACAAACATTCAAATATATCATCATTTTATTCAATATCAATATTTATATCAATATTCGACGCATATGCTTACAATAGTATATTTCTTAACTAGTACGCAAAGTTGTTCGCACGCTGGCTGCAGTTGACGGAACGACGCGAAGGGGAGTTCGGGCAGCAGTCGAGTGCGAACAAGACACTTTACGCAAGAGTTAGGAACAGTATTTTTCCTACGAGTTTTTTTTTCTGGGCTTCGACTTATTATGCCCGCCATATACGCTACGGTAGACCGGAGAGATCTACCTGTGCAGGTAGACCGGAGCGTATGTGGGAATAGTTATGTGCAGGTTTTTGAACCTGCGCAGGCTACCGGAGCAAGATCGAAAAAAATCAGTTCGCGGTTTTGACAGGTCAATAAGTCATCAAATTTGGTTTTTTGTTAGGTGGTTAGATTTATAGCATTGCATTTGAAATTTCTCAAAAAAAATCATAAATAAAAAAGAGCTAGGTGAGACATAACGCCCTCTAGTTGCCGATTGGAAAATTAAAAGTGTTTTTGTTATTTGTTACTGGAATCTACATTCAATACTCTTTGCATAGAGTCTACGTTTTCGAAAATCGGTTCATGCATTATGGAGTTACAGTCTTTTTCATGTCAAAGAAAGAGAACTTCCCCCACCATTTCATAATAGGTAATACAGAAAAATGACTCTAACAAGAGTTGTGGAATAAGCACAGTAGTTTCTAAATTTGATATTTTTTACCAGCCTAAATTGGAGAATATTTCGTAAAAAATCCAATTATATTTTATAAGTGGTAGTTTGCGCCACCTAGCGGAAAACTATGGACTCAAAAACATTTTTAATCATTTTTTTAGAGCAGATTTGCATATAAGAATTTTTTTCCCCAAATTCTAGGACATACGGTTTCCGAGATACGGCCGGTCGCCACCCTTAATGAATCACCCTGTATATATATATATATATATATATATATATATATATATATATATATATATATATATATATATATATATATATTATATATGTTAACGGTATCCCTATACACCCCCTTTACGCTCCCCATCATTTGTTACGTCAGGACGGACGAGTGGTACAAGCAGTCATGCGCCTTACCAATGCAGCAAGAGGAAACTACTGCGCACGGGAGAACAGTCAAGAAGAGGAAATCATCGTGTATGCTGGAACGTATGAACAAGTTGTTAACGTATGGAGCAATAAACGGAATTGGTCTAAATAGTTATTGTTATTAGTGTAAATCAACCCCAGTATTTAACAACAAACCCTAGTATTTAACATCAGAAGTGGGATTGTCCCGTGTTGTACCCTGTGGCCATAAAAGACAATGAATAAACATTATTATTATATAGTTAAAATGGAAAATGAAACTTATATTCGTCATGACAGTGAAGTGTCTGAGCAAAGTGTTGTGGCTGATGAGAAAGATATCGGTTCAGTAAGTCAAAAACTAACAAAATTACAATGGCAAGAAACCTTGGTTAACTTGGTAGCGAGCCTGAACAACAATTATTAGAATAAGTCCAAGATGGCGACGTCGACGTGTTATACGCCAACGCCTAGCACATCTAGAACAGATGGAATTACTGCGCAGCCGTTGATGTCGACACTAGCGTTCACATCATTTAAGCCAATCAGCTTCGACCCTGACAAAAGCTTTCTGTGATTACTTAATTGTTGCTTTTCCCGAGAAATAAACACTAAAAAGCCGATATTGTGAGTCACTAAACCTAGTTCGGTAACCAGACAGTTCGTGACATCAGCAGATTACATGATTACTTACCATGGAGTGAAATTCTTAGCATGACATAAACTAAACAGTGAGATTAAACCCATTAAAAAAGTACATGCATTTTCGGGTCTCGGAACACAAGTTGTTTACACTATTGGGAGTTGTGATTTAATAGCTGTACTGCCGACCCTGACCCTAGAAATATACTTTATGGTTATTCCCGATATTGTTATGCCGGGAAGTGATTAGACGACTTTGCCTTCGAATCGAGAAGAATGCGACGGGCTTGAACTACAAAATAACGAACTTGCATTCGAAAAAAATGTTTTCTATAAAGAACTTGTTCCTGTTAAGATAAATCAACTTGAGAGTGTTATGCTTATAATTTTCAACTTCGATGACAGGATACCTAGACTAGCGACTACACAGCTGTTTTTGGGTGACACACTGCCAACTGATAACTTGTGGATAGCAGCACATGAGTAATTACCATCGTGGCATGCCACAACATAAACAAAGAGTAAGATCAGTAATTTTTGTATGTTAACACTTTTATGATTTTTGTTGAGTTGAATTGATCTGCTGTCTGATTCGTTTTGAATAATTTATTAGTTATGTGGATGATTTCAATGCAGAATAAAGTTTGCTAAATGCATTGTAATACAGATGAATTACATTTATTATTGATTCGTTTTGAATAATTTGTCAGTTAGGTGAATAATTGCAATGCGGTTCGAAGTTTATAAAATGCAATGTAATACAGATGTATTAAATTTATTATTGTTGCCTTTTGAATGTCATGCATGGTGAACGATAATGAAAAGAAATGGGTTAGTGGCAAATCCACTAGGTTGAAAAAAAAAAAGTTAATAGATAAAGAGGTGGTGATTCCACTCTGTTTGAAAAAAAAGAATGTTACAAAAAAAAAACAAAAAAAAATAATAGATAAAGAGGTGGTGATTCCACTCTGTTATAAAAAAAAAAGGTTAATACCAGTATGTTACAAAAAAAAATGAATAGGAGGTGGTGATTCCACTCTGTTAAAAAAAAAAGGTTAATACCAGTATGTTACAAAAAAAAAAAAAGATAATACCAGTATGTTTTGAAAAAAAAAGGCAAATACCAGTATGTTTAGAAAAAAAGGTTATACAGTATGTTTTGAGAAAAATTAAGTGATTTATAAGTGAATAGGAGGTGGTGATTCCACTCTGTTTGAAAAAAAAGGTTAGTTTCAGTATGTTTTAATGAATGGTAGTATCAGTATTTTTTCAAAGGTAGCCGGTACCATTACATTACATAATTTGTGACAATGAATAAAAAATGTTATATTATATCGAAAAACGTTTTAGAGGTAGTAGGTACTATTACATTACATAATTTGTGGCAATAAATAGAAAATGTTATATTCTATTATATAATATAGAAAAACTCTATGAAAACTCAAATATGACGTGAAGTATGCAAAAGTGGCAATATAACTTTGTCAAAAAAAAAAAAAAATCGGTTGATTTTGGTATAGCGAAAATTCTGTTTCGTACTTTGTGCTTACAGATGGACAGTGGGAGGACGCACTTATCACAGGATGGCCGTGTTAACGGTCCTATACACCCCCTTCACGCTCCCCATCATTTGTTACGTCAGGACGGACGAGTGGTACAAGCAGTCATACGCCTTACCAATGCAGCAAGAGGAAACTACTGCGCACGGGAGAACAGTCAAGAAGAGGAAATCATCGTGTATGCTGGAACGTATGAACAAGTTGTTAACGTATGGAGCAATAAACGGAATTGGTCTAAATAGTTATTGTTATTAGTGTAAATCAACCCCAGTATTTAACATCAAACCCTAGTATTTAACATCAGAAGTGGGATTGTCCTGTGTTGTACACGTATGGAGCAATAAACGGAATTGGTCTAAATAGTTATTGTTATCAGTGGAATGCCCGCCATATACGCTACGGTAGACCGGATAGGAAACCTGCGCAGGTATACCTGCGCAGGTTGACCTCTCCGGTCAACCGTAGCGTATGTGGCGGGCATAAATCAACCCCAGTATTTAACATCAAACCCTAGTATTTAAAATATATATATATATATATATATATATATATATATATATATATATATATATATATATATATATATATATATATATACCTATCCCCCGATTTACACGATACTCGTTTCACACGATTTCGCTTTTACATGGTTCATAAACGCCAGAAGCGGTATAAAGTGGAAACGAACATACATTAGAAGATGAATATTCCCAAATCGCTGAACTAGCTCATACTCTAGGAGGAGAAGGTTTTGAAGATTTTGCTCAGGCAGATATTGAGGAAATTATGGCTGATCAAGAAATGGATGAAGATGAATTAATCAGTATGAATCATGAAGCCGATAATACAGATTTAGATGAAGATTCTAATGAAGATGAACCAGATACATTCACGGCGAGAGCCATTAACGAAGATCTTCAGTTAGGAAGAAAATTAGAAAACCTTTTTCTGCAAATCGATACGAATGTTGAACGGGCTCTTCGTTTTCAACGTGATATTAACAGATGCTTGAGTCAATATGAGGAAGTTTATGAAGATTTAGTCAATAAACCAACGCAACTGTTAATTACAGATTTTCTCATGAAGTCATCTCAATCGTCCAATCTTCCAGATCCATCAACTGTTGAGCTGGTCGTAGAACCCGACGGGAAATGTTCCAGTGGTGGAGGTGACAATATACCGATCAATGAAGAAAGACTGATAGTTCCTGATAGTGTATCTTCCCAATCGTCCGATCCTCTCGAATCCATCAACGGTTGAGCTGGTAGATTTCGACCGGGAATATTCTAGTGATACAAATCAAGAAGAAAAAGCTGATAGTTCCTCAAAGTGATAGCGGATAAATTTCGAACATACCTGAATTTGTTAAGTTTCAGCAAGCACTTTTTGAAAAATTTTTCGTTTCTATTCTTGTTTTCATTTTTAGAATAAGTTCACTATGACATCACGCCATTTTTTGCGCAAACTATACCTAGTTTAAAGTTTCTGGATATGTTTTACTCTTGTTCCATTTGAATAAACGACTTAATTGAGCAGTTTTTTTCGTTTTACACGGTTTTTTATATAGGAAAAACAAATATTTCATTTTACACGGATTTGTCTGGAACCTATCTTCAGTGTAAATCGGGATATATATATATATATATATATATATATATATATATATATATATATATATATATATATATATATATATATATATATATATATATATATATATATAATATACAGGATGTCCCGAAATTAGACGTCAATATTTCAACCGCGTATTCTACTTCCAAAAATAGAGATAAAAGTTCATATAAACTAGAGTCCCTAACTTTTTCTTTTTTAAGATACGGGGTGCTAAAGGTGAAGACCTGATGGTGGTTTTCTGTGAATATTGTCAAAACCTGTTAAAGTAATCCGATACAATAATTTGATACAGTTACGAAACTTTTCACGTTCTATTTAATGTACCAAAAGTTAGTATTGCAATATATGCAGGAGTGGGTAGTGCAGGGGGGTATTGGCAAAACATTTGGCTCAAATTTTTTGGTGCTTAATTTTTAGTAATGCAGAGTACGTCGGTGCGCCAGACCATTATGGTGTGAATGTTAGGAATTGGCTAGACGCGCGATTTCTGGGTAAATGGATCAGAAGAGGTGGTCTTATTCCGTGGGCACCCCGATCGCCGGATTTAAATGCACTAGACTACTGTTTTTGGGGCCGTATAAAATATATAGTAAACGCAACAGAATTAGACAAAGAGGAGGAGTGAAAGAATACAGTTGGCAAGGAATCAAATAAGACAAAACCATTTCGAAGTTTCGCAAGCTTCACATGCGATTACCCGTAGAGCCCAAGTATGCCTTCGTCAGCAGGGCAACCCTTTCGAGCTAAACTTTGTGTAGAATTTGTTATTTTCCTTAGAATAAGTAAACCTAAAATAATTGTTAGTTAATGTTAAGTTTAGTGGTTCCCAAACTGGGTCTTGGGAGGTGTGAGAGCCTACAAATTTTTGGCTTCAAAATAACAGAATTTTATATTCGACTATTTCGAATAAAAAAGGAAAATATTTCTACAATATGTATAGTGATCTACGTTCCTAGTGATTTACGTTGCGTGATTTCAAAGATAACACCAAGAATTGCCGACCTTCTTGAGAAAAATGCAGCACCACATTTCGCATTAGAGTAGAATAGTGATTTCAAATATAATATTTATAAAAAACCACTATCCGGTCGTCACCTTTAAAACTAAGAAGTTGTGGACCCTAGTTTATATGAACTCTTATCTCTATTTTTGGATCTAGAATACTTGCTTCAAATATTGACGTCTAATTTCAGAACACCAATCAATTCGTAAAGAAATATTCGAATGCATTTTTCTCGAAAATGCTGCTTCCTAGCAAGTAATTTTGGAGTAAAAATTACTGAATATGAACCACTAAGAAATTTGGGCCAATTTTTTCGCCAATACCCCCCTGCACTACCCACTTCAGGAAATTATTACAATACCAACTTTTAGTTCATTGAATAGATCGTAAAAAGTTTTGTAACTGTACCAAATTGTATCCAATTACCTTCACAGGTTTCGAAAATATTTACAAAAAACCACCATCAGGTCTTCACCTTTAACAACCTATTACTTAAAAACGAAGAAGTTGTGGCCTCTAGTTTATATGAACTTTTACCTCTATTTTTGGAAGTAGATTACGTGGTTAAAATATTGACGTCTAATTAATAATATATATATATATATATATATATATATATATATATATATATATATATATATATATATATATATATATATATATATATATATATATATATATATATATATACATATATATATATATATATATATATATATATATATATATATGTATATATATATATATATACATATATATATATATATATATATATATATATATATTATAATAAAATAATAAATATATATATATATATATATATATATATATATATATATATATATATATATATATATATATATATATATATATATATATATATATTATTAATTAGACGTCAATATTTTAACCACGTAATCTACTTCCAAAAATAGAGGTAAAAGTTCATATAAACTAGAGGCCACAACTTCTTCGTTTTTAAGTAATAGGTTGTTAAAGGTGAAGACCTGATGGTGGTTTTTTGTAAATATTTTCGAAACCTGTGAAGGTAATTGGATACAATTTGGTACAGTTACAAAACTTTTTACGATCTATTCAATGAACTAAAAGTTGGTATTGTAATAATTTCCTGAAGTGGGTAGTGCAGGGGGGTATTGGCGAAAAAATTGGCCCAAATTTCTTAGTGGTCCATTTTTAGTAATTTTTACTCCAAAATTACTTGCTAGGAAGCAGCATTTTCGAGAAAAATGCATTCGAATATTTCTTTACGAATTGATTGGTGTTCTGAAATTAGACGTCAATATTTGAAGCAAGTATTCTACATCTAAAAATAGAGATAAGAGTTCATATAAACTAGGGTCCACAACTTCTTAGTTTTAAAGGTGACGACCCGATAGTGGTTTTTTATAAATATTATATTTGAAATCACTATTCTACTCTAATGCGAAATGTGGTGCTGCATTTTTCTCAAGAAGGTCGGCAATTCTTGGTGTTATCTTTGAAATCACCCAACGTAAATCACTAGGAACGTAGATCACTATACATATTGTAGAAATATTTTCCTTTTTTATTCGAATTAGTCGAATATAAAATTCTGTTATTTTGAAGCCAAAAATTTCGGTATATATACCGACTTTTGATATCTGAAACGGCTTTTGCTTGCAAATGAAATTGGTTTTCGATTATCCGCATGAAAAATCTTCAAAGGAACTGCTCCTAATGCCACAAAGTTGGCATCTGAAACTGGGTTGCAAAATGATAATGTTTGGAAGCTTAGCAAAGGATTCCTTGAGTCTAAATTTGTATCTGTCTTTGTTAGTTGACGAAGCGGATTAGTTATGGTGCCCAAGCCAGGAAGACATTTCCCTAGGTACTTTATACCACTACTAAAATTATCCGAAATTCTTCTTCTTTGGTTTGTGATACCCGAAATTTCTGAATAGTTTTGTCCTTGTTTTGATATGCATATATGCCTTGATAAGAGAGTGTATGATCTGAAAATTTAAATTCCTGACCTTAAGAAAAACACTTATAAAGCAAAACATTATTAGCGTCAAATATTTTCATCTCTTCGTCAAGACATGCATTATGATTCGATTCTGAGGAGCAATAAACAATTATGTAGTTAAGGTAATTTTTGCCTTTTGCTAGCATTGTTGAAATATTTCCGGAACGGAATTTTCTCCAAACAAGATTCGTGTATACCGACATAATCATTTGTGTGTTATAAATATGGTGATGGTTCTCAATCTCTAGTTCTAGTTGATGATATGCGCTTTCTAGATTCAAACGAGAAATTTTTTTAGCTTCTAGTCATAAAGAAATAAAAAGTAAGAAAGGGATAGTTCTCTCTTAGGATAGCTTAATTTGCTCTGCGCATATTAACACAAATTCTTATGTCATTATGGTTCAAAAATTATTACAATAGGCAATATCCAAGCACTGAGGTCCGTTAATATTATTGCCTTTAGGGCTTCATTTATATTATTTACTACGATGTGATTCAACAGAAATTGGTACTCTTCTTGAAGGCTGCAGTACGGGTTTTACATATGGATCTGTTGATTATTTCGCCAGAACCCCATTTACGTTTGAAAAAAAAAGTATCTCTTTCGAGTTTGTTTGTCTTTACTCCTAGCTTCAGAATTTCCAAGTACTTAGCTGTATCTTTCCCAATGATTGAAATATCTCCATCCGTGATCATGTAAAAGGAATACTCATTGCGATTTTGAAACGATATTTAATTTCAAGTTGGCTATCCCATGCATAATATGTTAATGTATCATTTGTTCTTTCAATGTCCCACATGCCTTAATATACCTCACATGCTTTATTCGCAGTCCTGAACTTTTGCTATATTGACTTTTAATTCTGAGTTAATGAATACTGTCTATCGTACTAGGCATTCAAGGTTGTTCAGTGCTATTAATATTAAAGCAGTCAAAATATCTAATGCTGTCTTGTGGTCCGTTTTATGAAATTTCAATAGGCATCTGAAAATAAGAATGCAGCGCCAATGTGGCCAGTCGTAGAACTATAAATATTGACATTGGAATATTTATGTTGTATTTGTTGTGTGTTTATTTGTGTTTTTGAAATATAATTTTACCATAAATATAAAGACTTTTCAGGCTTCTTTAGTGAATAAGTGTGTTACTGTGTATGTATTCTCATTGCTATTGAGGCGGTAGGTGCTTATCATCATTTGTTTTGTAGCCAAATTGAGAGAAATCTTTAGGTTAGATCATGAGATGAATATCTTAATTCTCTGATTGACTCGTTCAATATGTACTCTAGCAGCTGCTATTTTGGCATTCAACAATGCTTCTTCTGTAGTCAACAGTTTTTTGACTTTCAAAAATGATGGCCTGATTAACTTTATTTTAAACTGTTGACAAATATCATCTATCAAGAAACTTTTGTCCACCATAATAGCATCCTGTGAGCTTTCTAACTTCAAAATTAAGTCACTTTGTTGGAAAATCGTTTTATCAGATGCTCTTCCCCCATATGGTTCACTAATATAAGTAATTAAACCTCCAGGAGAAACACCTGTCATGAATTTCACTGTGTTATTAGATTTATACCGAGAGTAAAACCTGATCCTGCAGCAAAGGCACTTTGGTTTCTGTATAAAAATTTCTGTACAGTCTAAGATGATTCGAGTATTTTGAAAACTTTCAAAACATTTTGGCATGTTTTTCTGTATTTCAGAATATTCTGGCAATCTTATGACACAACTAAGAACTCTACTCATAATGGGTAGCATTTCATAAATATATTTTTGGCATAATTCTTGTGAAATGCCAAATAAAAGAGATAATGTCACATATGTAAGGTCAAATTTCAATTTTGTCAATACTAAAACAATACGCTGTTTGATTGTTAATCTATATGACCGTTGATCACTGTAAACAGATTGTACTGCTTTTACTATTGTATCTAATAGTTTTATATTATTGAGACCAGTGAAACTGTTTAGAGCACTATCTGTAGTTATCAGATCACGAAAAGTAGAGACTTTAGGAGTATTCCTTTTTCCCTTCTACACAAACACGATATTTATCACCAGCTGGAGGAAAAGCATGGAAATTCACATTTGAACATTTCTTTTCCCAGGAAGAACACTGAGGAACTGAACAATAACTATTCGAACGACTCATAGCTTTCAAAATGATTGCAAATAATAAATATTTGTAAAAAAATCACACAAAAACAAACACAAAACAAAGGAGAACGTAGGAACTATGTCAAGATTTTTAGTTATTCTGATTGTCACCAGGCGGCGTAGCGCTTATTTTGATCCGCCTATAGATCTAACTCGTTTTTCGCTATGCATAAATGATGTTGATGAAAATGGACTGTTCAGAAATGGTCGGAACTTAGAAAATACGGATTAGTGACCATGTGGCAATTTGCATCTTTTGCTTTCATATTTCCTAAATGTCCTGGTTTACCGCACCTAGTGACGGACTGAGCCCATTGGAGGCCCGGGCTATCGAAACTGAATAAGGCCATAAAACTGCCATAACTTGATGTACTTTTAATGTGCACTCTTTAAAAAATTTATTATATAGATGTAATGATTGACAAATCGAATCAGGTAATTATAATGTGTTTAATCTACGCTATATAGTAATTGTAATAAACCTACATACAGAGACAAGTGAATATGTTATCAGCATTCCAGCTGGTAGAGTGCAAAGAAATCGCGTAGAATAGAATTTTAAAAAAATGTTTCTTTCATTGTATAAAAACAAAGCTTCAATAATTATATCGGTTCATTTCGTAATATCTGATTCGAGATAGTAGTTATTATCATAGCAATTGTATTTCTTTTATTCTTATTATTTTACATGTTTTCGTGTCTTCATTTTACTGGACTTCATAATAATGTTGTTGAATTGTACGATATTGACTTTCATTAAAAATCTTATCTGAAGTACAAAATTGTAGAAGTCTTTCTAGGTAACAGTATTCGAATACCTTGGAGAAGCAGGAACTAAGAGCAATTGGTCTATAATTCGACATGTCAGTCCTATCACCTTTCTTATGTAGAGGAATAACCCGACCTAACTTCAGTCTTTCCGGAAAATTGCCAGTTTCAAATGAAAGATTTATCAGGTAAACCAGCGGACCCGTGAGGGCTTTTAAGCACCTTTTAAGCAATAAAGTAGGAACGCCATCAAAACCACTAGAATGTTTGGATTTTAAACGTAGATTTATCAGCTTGTAAAATTCCTCCTCAGCAAATGGATGGAGAAACATACTTCTCGGGTTAAATTGAATACTATCTTTGTATTCAAGATAAGGCACCTGATCCATAACTTCCTTAGGTGCATTCTTGAAATATAAATTGAATTTATTTGCTATGTATACCGGATCCTGAAATTACTTGTCAGACGAAACGGGAATATATTGGTCAATACCCAACTTACGAGGATTTACCGATAATCAATACTTGTCAGACGGAACGGGAAGAGACTGGTCAATACCCAATCTCAGGAACTTTTTCGGCAATCAATACTTGCTAACGGACAGGCTGGTCAATACCCAGTTAAGGAGCAGGAGTTGTGTAAACATTTCCCTCTGCTGAATATATGTTCAATATTTGATGTACTTGTGCAAGTTTTCTCCAAGGATTAATTAACTAATACATTACACCACTATTTCATATCTTATTGTAACCATTTTCCTCACTGAGATTTATATAAACTGCAATACCAATATTTTTATATTCATTTCTATCTGATGCAGCCTCTGTGTGGTGAAAGGCTGCGTCATAGATTCAATTATAGCAATCGTTAAAATCAAATGAGTTTTTCTAATAATACTGTTTCGACTAAACCAATTAACGGCCTCATCAATTATATAAACCACACTTGAGTTCTAAAACAAGAAGCGTCAAGTTATTCTACCACTTTTCAAAGAGTTTCGCGACTTCATAATGTATTCTGAGATTGATCAATTTACGAAGAATGAAAACACGATGTTATGAACAATCATCGCGATGAAATCACGGATGAAATATATTTATCAGCTTTATCTGGAATTAATATAGTTATACCCATTTGTTCATTTTTTTTCGGAAAATTCCTTAAGAAATGCCTGTCTTCAAGGTTGCTGAGGCGATAAAATAGTTACCTTCTTTAATCGCAACTCTATGCCATAAATCACGTTTGTTTCTGGATTAAAAACAAGATGATTTTGAATGAACAATTTAAACACTCTAGCGTCTTACGGAATAATTACCGCAATAAAAATTTTTACCGCAAAAGCTGTAGGTACTAATTATTAAAAAAATCTAAAGTTTTTATTTTAAGATAAAATTTGTTAATCATTGTTGTATTTCTTTATTAATTGAAATTAAAGCCAATATTTATTTAAAATTATACACTGTTAACAAAGACACAAATATTCATGAATTATGCGTCGAAATGTTGTTGCACTCAGGTTTTATCTTTAAATTGTAGATCGACAACCAATGCTAAGTGATCTGAAGGATAAACTTCATTGGGCAAACCTAAATATTGATCCAATTCGTCCTCTGGTAAAGGAACGATTTGTTTTACTTCAATAGTTTCGTCTTGTACAAATATATAGTCCAAACAACTTTTAAAGTCGTTTGTGTAGTTCGTATATTTCGGTGTCCCACACGCACTGATTAAATTCAATTTATGTTTAAAACTGAATTGTCCTTCTTTTGAAACTGCAATGAAAATTTGTGGAAATCAAAGCATAAAATTGGAGAATTTCATCAAGAACTTACTTTGTAAATAAAATTCATTATCAGCAGGAACTGATCCTGTAGAAATAAAATTATACACAGCACCTTCCGGACTGGAATTGAAGTCTCCACATAATATGATTTCCACGTCGAAATTCTTCCATTCCTATATGAAAGAATATATATATATATATATATATATATATATATATATATATATATATATATATATATATATATATATATATATATATATATATATATATATATATATATAGATTAAAAATAGATCACAGAAAACAACAATTCGAATAAATAATTAAATATTGCAAGCTGAAAATATGGCAATGATCCCAAACAAAATCTGAGAATTTCATACATTGTTTTATAATGTAAGTACCTTTTTTCATTTAAAAAATTTGAAATTCTAAATAAAAATTTCATTAAAAACAGCTACTTCCATATAAACGAACTATACCGATAATTTTTGCTTTACTTGTTTAATATTTTCCCAAAACTAATTTTCTTCTTTATTGTTAATTTACTCTTTCTGATATCTCTCGGATGGAATTAATCGCCTCCGTGGCAAAGTTTGACCAAATCTCCCATACCGGAGAGTTCAAACAATAAACCACAAATAAGTGATTTTCTTCCATAACAGAGGATTTTATTTATTAAACTATTTTCATCTCCAAATTTTCAATCCAATACTTAGCTACGCCGTTCTGATGAGGACCAAAGAGTCCGAAACACGTGTCAACGGCTGCTTCCATATAAACGTTCTATACCGATAATTCTGCTCTACTTTTTTAATATTTTCCCGCGACTAATTTCTTTGCTGTTAAATAAATAGTACCCTATTATTATTTTCGAACATTACATAGGTAAAGGTTTCTGTAGTTTCCCTTGCCTTCTAATGATAACAATTTTGAATGTTGATATTGGACTGAATGGCGCGTAGTAGATAGCAGAGAGCGGCCACATCCGGAAAAAAATTTTAACAAGACAAATCAATCTATCTATTCAATTTTTTCAAGTCAATAAATGTCAAAGAAATTTCAATTTTTTTCAAAAGTTTGAATAACTATGAATGTCGTAGTGAAACGTCAACTTTTTAATTAAATCGAGTTTTTTAAGATTCAACCAGCCTGTTATTGCTAATAATTATCAAGAGATTATATATATATATATATATATATATATATATATATATATATATATATATATATATATATATATATATATATATATATATATATATATATATATATATATATATATATATATATATATATATATATATATATATATATATATATATATATATATATATATATATATATATATATATATATATATATATATATACTATGTGTCACAAAATGAAGGCACCAATATTGCTATCTCGTAGGAGATAGAGAAAAGGTTAAATGGGAAATGTTCCTGGCTGATTTTATATCTCCTTTCAGATTTGGTCTATCTTCATTCGTTTTCGAGATAAAGATGAAACACAAAAAATTGACTATTGTTTTTTTTTATAAATCAAATATCCTTGATTTGTGTTGATGGACTCTTGAACTTTTGTTTTTTCAGATTTCAATAACAATTCTTGTTTTTCATATGGCGGTCATAATTGATTTTCACAAATTATTGAAGACCTTGAGCTGGGCTTCAAAAGTTATCCGATCTAGAAATTTTGCACGTGTTTATGCATTTATCATTCCAGATTTAGTTGTTTACTGTGGTAACGTCCATTGTCACAATATCAGGATAAAATAAACGGTTTCTGGACAAGAATGTTTGTTTATAATTTATTAACAATGCCGACGTTTTAATGCCAACTTGCATATTTTTCAAGGCTAGTTAATCAATAATTAAAAAACATATAGTTTGAAATACATGGTTTGCATGAACAAACAATTATTAACAATATCAACGAAATTAAAATTTAATATCAATGCTACACAATATGTGAACAAGCTACGTGGCGACATCAATCCAATCATATATTGTGTAGCATTGATATAAGATTTTAATTTCGTTGATATTGTTAATAATTGTTCGTTTATGCAAACAATGTATTTCAAACTATATGATTTTTAATTATTGTTTAACTAGCCTTGAAAAAGATGCAAGTTTGCACTAAAAGGTCGGCATTGTTAATAAATTAGAAACAAATATTCTTGTCCAGAAACCTGTTATTTTATCGAGATTTAGTGTTCCATTTACAGAATGAAGGAACAAGCTAAATTCATTTGAGCTAAGAATGCCTTTTGAATTAATAAATGAAGGGTTTGAATAAATTGTTTTGATACTTTCCGAGAAATGTATATGTTAACATTTTGATTTATGGAGTATTAAATTTTCTTCGGAAGTGACATATCGTTGCACAGCCCAGCTCAAGGGCTTCCAGAATTTGTTGAAATTAAAGATGACCGCCATATGAAAAATAAAAGTTTTTATTAGAATCTAAAAAACAGAAGGTATAGGGTACAAAATCTCATAAATTGAATAGTAATCAAAACGTGCCTTTACAATGTACCTACTTACAAGTCTCCACCAACACAAAACAAAGATATTTAATTTATGAAGGAAAAACAATATCGTCAATTTTTTGTTTTTTTTTATCTCGAAAAGGAATTAAGATAGATCAAATATGAAAGGATTAAATCAGCCAGAAATTGTCTGAAATACTTCCCATTCAACCTTTTTTCTATCTCCTATATCAACCGAGCTAGCAATGTTGGTGCCTCAATTTTATGATATTATATATATATATATATATATATATATATATATATATATATATATATATATATATATATATATTATATATATATATATATATATATATATATATATATATATATATATATATATATATATATATATTATATATATATTATATATATATATATATATATATATATATATATATATATATATAATATATATATATATATATGTTCAGAAACATTTCCGCGGTCGTAAGTATTTGAAAAACTTGGTTCTCAGAATGGGCCGCGTAAAAGATTTTTCGAATAAGAAGATTAGAGAGATTTTTCGAATCTTTTACGCGGTTCATTCCGAGAAACAAGTTTTTCATATATATATATATATATATATATATATATATATATATATATATATATATATATATATATATACATTTGGCTTATGTTTCACAATATAAAAAATATTTAGATACTGTATTTAGCAGAAACGAAAAGTCGACATGTTTCGAGTTATGAACTCATTATCAACACTGACTACAGGAGAAAAAGGAAAAGGAAACACACGTGTTTCATTCCTCCCTGAAGTATGTGTCAGGGAGGCGGGCAGCTTGAGTTTGGGATTAACTCCTTCAGCCAGATCAGAGGATACACTTGTATGTACAAGTGCATTAAGGATAGGTGAGACGGGATATTTATGGAACAAAGGAAGTGTGGGTAGGGTTCAGAGGATTAATACTGGTCCAGCATTCGCCTTATAAGTTTGCAAGCAGTGACTTACATTACCATGAGGAAACCTCTGAGAAAAACTCATGGCAGACCAGTCGGCCCCGGGGTTTGAACCCGAGACCTCCCAAATACTAGCCAGCGTACCTAACATACTCGACTAACTAGCTTGGTTGACTACAGGAGAGTATTGCATCCTAATTTATAAAACAGACAAAAGCTAAGGTGATACCTGAAAATCAAGTTGTTCGTTTACAAGGGGTAATTGAATATTATGGGCGGAACTTATTTCGAGAATTTCAAGAAGGTCAAGGCGTTTTACTTTGTTACCTGAATGTAACAATTTGGTTTTGTTGAAATCCAGGAAGTGATTGAATTTTATACAATGTTCAGAGAAGCCAGTGGTATTTTTGTTTTGTAAAATTGACTTTTTATGTTCTTCAACACGAATATTTATATTCCTTCCTGTCTGTCCAATATAAAAAGGAGGACATTCTTCGCAAAATATTTTGTGAATACCACTGTTTTCTCCGATGTTAGATTTTTCTTTATTATTGACCAAGAATGACTTCAAGTTTCTTTTATTTGTACAAATTGTTTTAAAGTTATTTTTCGATAGTCTGTTATAAATTTTGCTACTCAAATTAGGCACATAATTTATTGGGAAGTATTTTTGTTCTTCATTAATAGTTTGCGTGGGGTATATTGAATGCAACAGATACTTTATTCGTTTTTTCCCAATGAGCTTGTCGATAAGACTTTCATTGTAACCGTTATTGATGGCTAATAATTTAATTGTATTAACTTCAGTTTGAAAATTTGTTTCCGATAATGGAATCGTGAACAACCTATGTATGAACGAATGAAAAGCACTGCGTTTTATTTTAATGTGTTGGTTACTGTTGCTGTGAATTAAAGTATCTGTGAAGGTTGGTTTTCTATAAATGTTGAAAGTAAGAGAATTCAAATTCCTAGCAATCTGAACGTCTAAGAAATTCAAGGTACCGTTTTCGTTTTCTACTTCTTTTGTAAATTGAATCGAGTTGTAGAAAGTATTTATATATTTAAGGAAATTATCTAACTGCCTATCTGTACTGGTCCAATTACAAAAAATATCATCCACATAACGCCTCCATAATGAAACGTTAGTAATTAAATTATTATCAGCATTGAAATTTTTTTTTTTCTAAGTTATTCATGAAAATTTCACTCAAATAAAGGCGATAACGGTGATCCCATGGGCAATCCGTCTTCTTGTTTGTATATTATATTATTGAATTTGAAATAACTCTGTTTCAAACATAAGTTTAAGGCAGACATTGTTTCGTTGACTGCTTGAGTTGTTAAATTTGGGTTCATCTCTAGATATCGCTTAACAATATTTTTAACTTCTTGAGTTGGCGTGGAAGGAAATAAGTTGATAACGTCAAATGAAATTAATTTAGCATTTAAAGGAATTTTGATATTCTTAAGATGATTAACTAACTGAATAGAATTTTTAATGCTATACTCCGGATTGAATTGAATTAAGGTGGGTAATTTCTTATTCAAATACTGACATAATTTATACGCAGGAGCGTTAATATAAGATATTAGAGATATAGACATAGAGATATACTAGAGATGAACCCAAATTTAACAACTCAAGCAGTCAACGAAACAATGTCTGCCTTAAACTTATGTTTGAAACAGAGTTATTTCAAATTTAATAATATAATATACAAACAAGAAGACGGATTGCCCATGGGATCACCGTTATCGCCTTTGTTGAGTGAAATTTTCATGAATAACTTAGAAAAAAAAAATTTCAATGCTGATAATAATTTAATTACTAACGTTTCATTATGGAGGCGTTATGTGGATGATATTTTTTGTATTTGGACCGGTACAGATAGGCAGTTAGATAATTTCCTTAAATATATAAATACTTTCTACAACTCGATTCAATTTACAAAAGAAGTAGAAAACAAAAAAGGTACCTTGAATTTCTTAGACGTTCAGATTGCTAGGAATTTGAATTCTCTTACTTTCAACATTTATAGAAAACCAACCTTCACAGATACTTTAATTCACAGCAACAGTAACCAACACATTAAAATAAAACTCAGTGCTTTTCATTCGTTCATACATAGGTTGTTCACGATTCCATTATCGGAAACAAATTTTCAAACTGAAGTTAATACAATTAAATTATTAGCCATCAATAACGGTTACAATGAAAGTCTTATCGACAAGCTCATTGGGAAAAAACGAATAAAGTATCTGTTGCATTCAATATACCCCACGCAAACTATTAATGAAGAACAAAAATACTTCCCAATAAATTATGTGCCTAATTTGAGTAGCAAAATTTGTAAGAGACTATCGAAAAATAACGTTAAAACAATTTGTACAAATAAAAGAAACTTGAAGTCATTCTTGGTCAATAATAAAGAAAAATCTAACATCGGAGAAAACAGTGGTATTTACAAAATATTTTGCGACGAATGTCCTGCTTTCTATATTGGACAGACAGGAAGGAATATAAATATTCGTGTTGGAGAACATAAAAAGTCAATTTTACAAAACAAAAATACCACTGGCTTCTCTGAACATTGTATAAAATTCAATCACTTCCTGGATTTCAACAAAACCAAATTGTTACATTCAGGTAACAAAGTAAAACGCCTTGACCTTCTTGAAATTCTCGAAATAAGTTCCGCCCATAATATTCAATTACCCCTTGTAAACGAACAACTTGATTTTCAGGTATCACCTTTGCTTTTGTCTGTTTTATAAATTAGGATGCAATACTCTCCTGTAGTCAGTCTTGATAATGAGTTCATAACTCGAAACATGTCGACTTTTCGTTACTGCTAAATACAGTATCCAAATATTTTTTATATTGTGAAACATAAGCCAAGTGTTTTTATTTTAAAGTTTATACTTTATTCTTTATGATGTTTCACCAAGTGATGTGCGAGAATTCAATCTCAGTTATAACATGTTAACTAAAATTTTTTCTTTAGCTACTTACAAGAAGAAGGATTTCAATAAAACTTGTATTTATTAACATGTAGTTTAGACATCAACATGAATATAAACTATATCAAAATTGGAACGAACAAATAAAGCAATTTTGATGTCTTGGGACCTGATCCCAATCATGGTATACCTCAATATTGGGGGCGTTGAACGAGACATTGTTATTGCATCTGCATACTTCGCTTAGATTGGTCGATAATACCGCCAGAGGAAGTGCAGAAACTAGTACAATACTGCAACAGCAAACGGCTGCCAATCATAATTGGCTGTGATACCAACGCGCATAATATTGTTTGGAGAAGCACGAACAATAACACCAGAGGTGAGTGCTTACTTGAATATCTCTTAGCTAACAACCTCGAGACCTTAAATGTGGGGACAACGCCCACTTTTGTCACGAGAGCAAGAGAAGAGGTCCTGGACGTAACAATTCCTAATGTTGTTGCCATGAAAATCATCACTTCCTGGAGCGTGATGGACGAAACATCACTCTCTGATCATAGAATAATCGAGTTCAAGGTAGAGGGAGATACCACCTCGTCGCCCTCAATTCGACATAGAAAGACGGATTGGTCTCTTTACAGGTCGAATCCGAAAGATAATCTAGAACAGATCGAAACGATTGGGTCAAAGCACCCTCATTACGATCTAGAGCAAAGAGTCGAGCAGGTCAGTGGGGCAATTATGGAGGCTTTTCACTCCAATTATCCATTGACTAGGTCTCGATCAAAAAAGAAAGCTCCTTGTTGGAACAAGATCCTCTAAATCCTCAGAAAGGAGGCCCATCGGCTCTTCAACAGGGCTAAACGAGACGGCAGCTGGCAGGGGTACACCGAGTAACTTTTATGAAAATACTTCCACTCTCACAGCAGCCAGACTACAGAAAGCCATGGTAAGAGGGGAGTTAATTCCACAATGTCACTCAAGAAGCCAGACGGGTCATACATTGAAAGAGAAGAGAAGAACGATCAATTCTTCTTCTCAAAACACACTTTCCAGGTAGTGAGCTCATCAGCAGTATTGAAAGAGAAATTAAGCACACCAAGAACTCCCGAAAGGAGGACTGGAATATTGCTAGGAAAATATTTACAAAGCAACGGCTTCAATGGCCAATAAGCATTTTTCACCCGTATAAATCCCCAGGAGTGGATGGGGGTTTTCCGGAACTCCCGCAGAAAGGAGTGGAAGAGATTCTTCCCCATCTGCTGAAGATTACAAGAAGCAGCTTGACATTGGCTCAAAACACCTAGAGAATAGAGAAGGGCAAGACTAACATTCATTCCAAGAATAGGGAAAAAAGACGGGATTGGCCTAGATCTTTCAGATCCATCTGCTCAACATCGTGTTTACTTAAAACGATAGAGAAAATAGTGAATAACTACATAAGAAAGGAGAATCTGGAGAATACACCATTTCACAAATGTCAGCATTCCTACCGGGCGGAACGATTCAGAAAACTCTGAATAACAAAGAAATCGCAATGTGTGCTTTCCTGGGTATATCTGAGGCTTTTCACAACACAACACATGTGTCTGTCAGAGCAGCACTCAGAAGGCGAGGGGTAAATGATAGCATTGTACGGTGGATGTATGAAGTGTTGACGACGAGGGTAGCTGAGACACCGGTGGGTAATCAATCCTTCTCTGTCAAAGTCACTCGGGTACCACCTCAGGGTGGGGAATATCTTCCCTTCTATGGAGCAAAGTAGTGTATGAGCTACTTCAAGGTGAAGGAATATATTCCCTTCTATGGAGCCTAGTAGTGGATGAACTACTACATAAGCTAACGGAGAATGTCTTCGAATGCGTAGGCTATGCTAATGACACAGACTTAATAGTTAGAAGTAAATACGAGGGAACTCTATGTGATTTACTACAGGAGGCCCTCAGAATTATTGAGCAGTGGTGCTTGTCAGATAAGCTGAATATTAATCCAACTAAGACCACAGTAATTCCTTTTACCCGGAAAAGGAAACTTCCAGCCATGAAATTCCTCTTATTGAATGGAGATACCATAGAATGGAATTCTGAAGTTAAATATCTGGGAATAACCCCGGACGGCAAGCTTTTGTGGAATAATAAGGGCTCTAATGGCGTGTAGAATACTATCTGGCAAGAATAGGGCTGTAACCCTAAAATAATTCGATGGATGTACGTCATGATTGTGAGACCAATCATTACTTATGGGGCAGTAGTCTGGCATGAAAAAGCAGGCCAGACAAGTACGAGGAAAATGCTCGTCGGAGTGCAACGACTGTCCTGTGTTTGTATCACGGGAGCTATGAGAACGTGCCCAACTAGGGCACTTGAGATAACTACAGATCTCACACCTCTACATCTAGTGATCGACAGGTTAGTGCCTGGTGCTCTCTAACCAATTAAATATCATCAGCGAACCTCCCTAGTGATGTAATTGAAACGAAAGTAAGCACTACGATGCTAAGTAAAAAGGAATGAATCACCCAAACTTTCAAAGACAATACCATAAACTGGTGCACAGATGGTTTAAAAACCACTACAGGAGCTGGAGCGCACTGTAGCTAGGCTCATGTTCTAACGTCTTTCCGACAGAAATACTGACAATCGAAAGATGTGTAGATATGAACCTAGAAA
Organism: Cynegetis impunctata; assembly: GCA_030704885.1. Taxonomy (NCBI): domain Eukaryota; kingdom Metazoa; phylum Arthropoda; class Insecta; order Coleoptera; family Coccinellidae; genus Cynegetis; species Cynegetis impunctata. Next base: position 198,625 of record JARQZK010000024.1, on the reverse strand, counting down.
GAAACTATCAGAAATGCAACATTCTGATAGTGAAGCGGCTATTGAAGCACTGAGCTTTCACGTCATCGATTCAAAGTTGATATGAGAGTGCCAAAGTAAACTCAATGAAATAGGAAGGAATAACAAGGTCTGTTTAGTCTGGGTCTCCTCACTCATGAATCAAAGGAAATGAAGAGGCCGACTTACTTGCCAGAAACGCAGCACGAACGCCAGAACCTTTCTGTGGTATAGGAAAGTGCACCTATAAGTGTGAGTTTCGAGGGAAGGAGGAAACTGAAAGAGAAACTCTGGCGAAATCTTCCAGGGATGGGTCACACCAGAAAGTTCCTTAGGATCTTTTAAACTGCAAAATCCAAAGGATATCTAGATCTCAGTAAAAATAAATTACACCTCCTCACTGGCTTCCATTCAGGACACTGTTGCCTCAGAAAACATCTGATGAGAATAGGTATATCAGAAACTGACTAGTGTAGATTATGTGGGGAGGAGGGGGAAAGTCTTGTTCACCTGGTTACAGAATGCCTCGCCATTGCAAGCCAACGAAAGGAATGCTTTGGTCAAGAAACTTGTAGGAGTGAGGACATAACCTCCTTGAAGCCTTCCCAGATATATCAGAGTTTATTAATACTCTGGAACCAGAAGGCGAGCTATATGTAGATGGGGGGTACAATAGACCTTGAGGACGCAGTGCAACATAGCCCCATATTAAATAAATAAATAAATAATAATAATACAACTCATATTTGTATTTTACAAGATACCTAATCTTGTTTTTTTTTATTTGCCTTGATTATTAACGATATATCCGTGGTAGTTTGATATTCAAAAGATATGAGGTTAGTTGAGAATATATAAATTATAGAGATGCTTTTGAGCTTTAAGTATGGTATACGTCTATGATATCAAATACAAATAAATGTTTTTTTACAGGGCCAATAATCCTATAGTATATCAGTTTAATTTTTTTATCATGGTTTCATTAAAAATCTGCGCAACTCTAATTCAATTGTCATAATTGAGGTATCTGGTCCACAATCAATCTTCTATACTATTTTACTATTTGTTTGATGTGTTAGTATAAAATAACAAAACTGAGTCTGTAAAACTTTATTTTATTTGGACATTTATATGTTATTCTCCCCTTCAATATGAACTACTCCTCTAACCCTGAATTGCCCCATGAATTTTTTTTTTCAAATAATGCTAGAACCGTCATGATGATCTTAGGCATTTGTTAGTTTCGTTTCAGCAATCGCAGGAATAATTAACTGACGATCAGATCGGACCATATTACCGATTCTTTCTGTATTTTGAATAGGAAGGAGGTGATAAACATTCATTGCCATCTCTCTTTTTTAAATATTTGTTTAAGGAGTCAAATTTCTGACGACATTTCGTTGTTCTATTATCATTCATTATTTTTCTGGCAAAACTGAAAAATACATCTAATGGATCAAAGGCCACGTCAAATGAATATTTCTATAAGCAGTTAAAAAAGCGGATTTCACGGTACACAGCTATTGATCCCACCACATTGCATATGTTTTGTCGAGTCTAATTCATCTTCTGTTGTGTACGGGTCACCTCATTATAAAATTGATTCAAGAAATACTAAAGGAATCAGTAATAATTATTTATAAATCTCGATCAATTACTTATACCCATTTCTCTGTTATATACATTCGCGTTCATTAAAACTTAGACTGAAACGAGAATTACTTCACATTTAGTTTTCCGTTTCAAAGGTTTGGGTAGTAACATAGATTCGTATAAATAGCTGATAAATTTTTTTTTCAGGTATCTTTAGTACTACATGTACATAACCACCTGTTCACAACACTTCTGTATCAATCATTAACCTGTGAACCAACCGACTTCATAGCAAAATACTAATAAATTCAAATACAGATTCGTGTTTTATATCACAGAAATTTGAATTGTCTACATATTTTATTACCATGTAGTCACCCGTATATGAATGAATAAGTATTACCTACAACGATTAGCAATTGGGAGACATTCAGCTAAAATTTGGTATATTTTCAAGGTTATCGGAAGAGTAGAACCATATGGAAAATGGATAAATCCAATTCAGCCGCCTTTGAATTACTGAAAAATTTTCAAATATGTTTTTGGAAACACTACATAAAGTAATTGGTTAAGTATGGAACTTTGCAAGATACTGGGATTTTGCCAAATCATATTACAATTAATGGGATTTTGCCTAATCCTATTCCAATTAGTGAGATTTTACCAAATTCTATTACAATTGAAAGAGTACTAAAAAAAGAGTAGAAAATAATAGTTTTAATTCGAAGTTCTATATTTTCTGAGTGTGGGCATGAGCTTCAACCTAACTGACCGAATGATAATAAGAAACTTATTTTTCAGAACTTATTGTAGTTCGGCTACTTTCACGTTTTCATTCATAAATTATATTTCATAATTCGAAATCTCCCGTAAAACGACGTTCAAAATTGAAATTTTCTTGAGATAGTTTCAGCAAAGAAGGCATTGCCTTATATAGTAGAAAAAAAAGCTTTTTTTTACATTTATTGTACCTTATAATTTCAACATTTGTAAAATTCGAGACTCAGCATAACTGAAATTAGAAAACCGGTTGAATCGGTTAAATAGTTTTAGTTTTTTTTATTGAAATTATACAAATTTTTTGTATTGTTGATTTTTCGTAATTTTCTAGGAGTAATTTATTGGAGATAAAGGTCGCAGAACATCAATCATTATCAAAAAAATTGAATACTTTTAATATTCGTTGTGTAAAATTTAGGTTTTCAATATGAAATTTTCATTTCCTAAACTGTTTTTCATAGCGTTAGGTTAGGCTTTTCGGTCCAGCAAGAACGAAAAAAGTACTATGAATGAAAAACCAATAATAATATTGCAAATGGCACATTTAAAGCAAAGATACGTGTTTTGATGAATAATTAATAAAATCCGGAATCTAATAAGAAATTAATCCCACATAAATTTGTTATTTTCTACACAAATATGTGGGAGTAAGCTATTTTCAAGAAGAAGCTTACGGATATGCTAAGGAGAACATTAATTAATACTATCATACTTACAGATAACATTCTTTCCTTCACATAAAATAGGTAATTAGTTATTATATATGACTGAAGCAATCTAATGGCTGTGGCGTCCGGATGGTAATACAGATGGGTATTACCCACCACCATTATCTTTTTTACGTCTTTGCACTTCAATGTAATAACTTGCAGAGACGTTGATTGTCTCATGAACAATTTCTTCAGGTCTTTGTTGTTCTTGATGACATGGTGAAGATTCTCAAATAACTTTTTTGTATGTAGGGCATTGGATAATACCACCTGCTGACAGGAAAGCAATCTGAAATAAACAGTATAGACATCAAAGATGGAATATTTCTCTGATTGATGTAAATAAACGTTCAAAAAATACGTATTATACTGAAAAAATCAATCGAAGCCCCTAACGTATTTTTGCACGACTTTTTTCTGAACACTAAGTTTTCTTATTAATATTCTCTTCTATTTTGAGTCATTCGGAATATATTCTACCTAAATAAAGGGATTGATTATTATTGAATAATGAGGTTTATTGAATTTATATTCCTCAGATACAGTCTATAGCTTTCCGGTAAAGAATTGTAAAATTTCACACTAAGATAACTGATATGTCTTTGAGTCGTCGTTTTCCTAAAAAAAATGGAGTTAGTGAAGCTGACGTGGCCCTGCTACGTGTAAGATGACTGTGCTCGAATCTCGAAGTAGTTTCTTATGATGGTAAGTATATATTAAAAAACTGTAAATGTAAAGTTGTCTGATATCGAGCATTCCGATCTCATTGAACAACAAATTTGAGGAGTATTGCAGTTTTTTATTATAAATAATTTTCAAAATGTTTTTCTGCACAAGTTCATTCAGGTGGTTACTTGCTGCGGCACCCAATGTAAGAACAGAATAATGCAATCTATTGTGCTTCCTCCAATGTTTCAAGTAACCGATTGTTGTTCACAGTATCAAAAGTGAGTAATTTCCTGATACTACTGTCAATATCTGAAGAACCTGTTGTTTTGACAAGTCTCCATAGAGCTTTTGAACTGTTTGCTTTCTTTTATTTTTCTTTCACAACATTTTCATTCAGCAGATTTTATAGTTTTATCTAATACTTTTCGGTTATTACCTGAATATTTTGACCATTTTTATGAATTTTGTGCAATGCAATTCTTCTGGTTATAGAACTAACAATAGCTCTTGTTATCCATTTTTTACTACCCTGAATACAAGTATTTACTGCCAGTGAGGTAGTATGATTATCAATATATTCGCTGATTGTGTGAATCGAAAAGTTTCCCTTTTTATCAATATGTTCGAGAGTATAGAACTATAGAAAGTTGACCAATAATAATTCTGCAGAGTAGTACAAAACTCCTTATATTCAATGAATTTAGTTTTGTGTAACGAGGTCTGTTTTTCTCTCAAAGGCACAGACAGATAAGCCATTGTTGCCATAGATCAGTAACTTTGATATCAAAAATTACGCTTTCTACAATTGTCACTCGTAATAATATCATCGTTATAAAATATATCATCAATAAAACTTTTCGAGTTTCTTTGTACTCTAATAGTTCCGATTATCAAAGAAAAAAAATTAAACTCTGCCATCACATTAGATACCTAGAGATCAAGTATGAGTCTGCATTTATGGTAATATTCATATCGCCAACAATAATGTGGTTTTTATTTTTTGATATTATAACTTTTTCTTGATCCCAATAAATAGAAATTCCATCTATGAACTCCTGTTCCCTAAGTGGAGGTTTATATATGGAGATAATCATAATTTTCTAGCTTAATTTAAATGTGTAATAATTCACAGCAACGAATTGTCATTATCAATTGTAATTATCATTTACTGAAAATCTACAAACATTTATTCACAAAAACAACAACACCATCATTCCGGTTGATACAATCTTCATTGTATAAAATTATATATCCTTCAATTTGGAACAAGTCTACACTTTCAATATGAAATGTTACCGTCCAAACAATGAGATCAAAATCATGATTTAATTGCGATAAAAAAATTTGTAACATATCTAGGTTTTGAGCAATGATGCGAATATTTTGGTGAAATATTTTCAATTTTTTATTATTTTTAAAATTGGAGTATAGATCATTAATACAATCCAATGAGTCTGATTTCAATGTTTCTCTAAAAATAATAATAATATAATAATAAAATAAGAATAACTTCAATAAATCTAATTTATGATTCTGTGTTTTTATTGCAATTGTAAACCTGTTTCATTCTGGATCAAAATAGCTCGGCTATTTTCTCTTCAGGTAGTTTCCAGGCATATTTGTAATTTTTTCTATTTTGATTTCACGTTTTTTCGCAAATCGGTCTTGCTTTACGTTTGTATTATCTTCATTGAAATAAATAGTCTTCATATCAGTGAAACCGCAGTCCTTCAATCCAATCATCTCTTTTCCAAAATTAGGTTCCTTTTACATCTATCTATTGGTTCAATTAATGTTGGTGCCACTTCTTTATTTGACAATCTCTTTGCCTTGAAATCGTTCAGTCATAAATTACAACCGACATGCTCGATTATTGTAACAACTCACGAAATATTTTCGTTCTTTGGCACATTATATATATATATATATATATATATATATATATATATATATATATATATATATATATATATATATATATATATATATATATATATATATATATATATATATATATATATGTATATATATATATATATATATATATATATATATGTATTGCGTTAAGAACTGAATACATAATTATAGATTTGCGCTTACGTTACGGGTGGGAAAGAATTATTGCAGTTACCTAAATAGACAAGAGGAACATATTTCAAGAAGGGCTAATTGAGTGGATTTCACAAATTGGTACAATACAATGTTCTTAGAAAAATCGTTATTGTTTGAATACACTAAATATAGGAGAAGATATCAAGTCAATCTGGTCGTTCAGCAAGATATTTCAGGATTTTTATTCAATGCCAAAGATATCACTTCAAACTTTGAAAGTTCAAGTTTATAAGTTGATTTATCTTGTATGTAAAGGAATGTATATAGGTCAGACTGGTCGATCGTTCAAGACAAGATTTAAAGAACACCAACAATCTCTTTTGAAAAATAAAACGGATTCAACGTTTTCAAATCATTGCCGTGAAAACCACCACCCATTTCCACAAATAGATAATTTTCAAATCATGCACAAATTACCGAAAGGAACCAAACTTACTTACTTAGAATCATTAGAAATTTTTAAACTCAATCATAATGCAAAAGATATCTTGCTGAACGACCAGATTGACTTGATATCTTCTCCTATATTTAGTGTATTCAAACAATAACGATTTTTCTAAGAACATTGTATTGTACCAATTTGGGAAATCCACTCGATTAGCCCTTCTTGAAATATGTTCCTCTTGTCTATTTAGGTACCTGCAATAATTCTTTCCCACCCGTAAGCGCAAATCTATAATTATGTATTCAGTTCTTGACTCAATCTGCCCGATGATGACCGAAATTGCAATCGCAGTGTTATATTTTTCAAAGTATTTCTATTATAATAAACGTAGTAAATTCAAATTTAGTTTTTTTCAACACATTTTATTGCTAAAAAAAGAGATTCTTCAGTATTCCATATTATTTTTGGAAATTATTCTACCGTGTGATCAAAAAAATACAATTGATTCAAACACTGAAAACTTGTTATTTACAAATGGAACACTCTTTATATTAATTCTTCATTCAGTTCCTTATATTTGTTATTTGAGGCTCATTTCATATAGTATACCCTATACCTAAAATCACCCATTTTCAAAATAAAATGAATTTTACGAAAAAATTACTTATGTACATCAATGTGATAATGCTTAGTTAAAGAGTATATCAAACATGCATCTTATTTTTGAAGTCTTAAAAAGATTTTTATTAGTTTTCAGGTTGTTTTTTCAAATTATTCCACAGGGTGATCAATAATATTATCTTCTAGTAATTGAAACGCTTTTAACTAGTTATTTCCAAATGAAGCACCCTATATATTGGTTCTCCATTAAAATCCTTATAAAATTTAAGGATCATTTTGTAAAATGTATCTTGAAGCAAAAATCATCTATTTCTGAAATAAAATTAATTTCACAAAAAAAAATTTCTTCTGCAATCACTTTAATAACATTGAAATTCAAGCTTGCGAGAAAAAAGTATCATAAATGCTTCTCATTCTTAGAATAGAGGTTTTTTCTTAGAACAATTTTTTAAAATGATTCTAGATGACCAAAAAATATATAATTTTGATTTTTCATCATGTAGTTGGCAACCGTATTCAAAGTGTTAGTTTGGCGATTTAAAAATAAAATTTTTATAACTGATAAACAATATTATAATGTCCCATATTAAGTAGGAGCAACACTATATGAAATTAGTATGACATTTTAACAGGTTTAAGGTGTTTTAATAATCACACAGTGATTATTTTTTTTATCAACCTGTAGAATATTTTTTTTTAATTTGGAATAATTTCGAAATACAGCGTAAAGAATTGAAAACCCTCTATTTTATCTAAAAGAAGTAATCATTATATATTATTTCTTCAAGCTGCGTATCTAAATTTTAACGTTATTGAATTGATATAAAGCAGCAATTTTTTTTTGTAAATTGATTTTATTTCAAAAACGGTTTTTAGGTATGCTTTATGAATAGCAAATATAATTCTACATATATATATATATATATATATATATATATATATATATATATATATATATATATATACATATATATATATATATATATATATATATATATATATATATATATATATATATATATATATATATATATGTGAAACCCTATAAATTTTCGACTTAGTTGGGAAATGTTATAATAATCTAGTGAGTATCTGATTTCTTTATTAATTTTTTAAATCTATTCCTCGTAACTGGTACATTCGGGTATTTTTCATCAAACAAATTAATTGCGTACTTGTAGTAAAAAGCTTCAATACCATATCACTTAGATATATTCTTTATTAAAGAAATAGCATCACACAGTGATTATTTTTTTTATCAACCTGTAGAATATTTTTTTTTAATTTGGAATAATTTCGAAATACAGCGTAAAGAATTGAAAACCCTCTATTTTATCTAAAAGAAGTAATCATTATATATTATTTCTTCAAGCTGCGTATCTAAATTTTAACGTTATTGAATTGATATAAAGCAGCAATTTTTTTTTGTAAATTGATTTTATTTCAAAAACGGTTTTTAGGTATGCTTTATGAATAGCAAATATAATTCTACATATATATATATATATATATATATATATATATATATATATATATATATATATATATATATATATATATATATAATATATATATATATATATATATATATATATATATATATATATATATATATATATATATGTGAAACCCTATAAATTTTCGACTTAGTTGGGAAATGTTATAATAATCTAGTGAGTATCTGATTTCTTTATTAATTTTTTAAATCTATTCCTCGTAACTGGTACATTCGGGTATTTTTCATCAAACAAATTAATTGCGTACTTGTAGTAAAAAGCTTCAATACCATATCACTTAGATATATTCTTTATTAAAGAAATAGCATAGTTAAAAAATAATGACAATTTGAAAGTTATTTACCGAAGTTGGCAATTACCTAGAACTATCGCAAAATCCACTCACTAGATTATCGTTACATTTCCGAACTTAGAGCAAAAATTCATAGGGTGTTACATAAAATTGAATATAAAATGAAGAATGTTTTAAAAAACTTGGATTTTATTTCATTTCATAGGATTTTTTAACAAGCAAAACATTTTATCAAGAACAGCATTTTTTCCTTGATTTATGATTTAGGTAATTTTTGCGGCAAGATCGACCAATTCTCCAGTAAAATGATGTATTTTGATAGTTCTAACGGAGTCCGTTCGGTGCCTAGAAACGTCGGAAAGAGCAACGATTTTCTAAGAGAATCTGAACTTTGAAAAGAAGCGTGACCACTTAAAGTATAATGTGTTACCTAACCGAATTCGGAGATATGCGTTAAGTCCCAAATGTTCAAATTAGCTCGTCTAGAGTCAGTCTTCTCTCCTACAGTCCTTATTCCCTTGCTTGAATTGTCTATTTAATAGATACTTCGGGGTTCACAAGGGAAATGAAAATGTACATGAACATAATATCTGCAGTCAAGTTTAAAATAAATAATATAATGAAATGCTTGAAAAAAATTCTTGACTGAATTTCTTCTACAACATAGGAAATATTAGCTAGGCGTTTGAGGTTCTCAGACATTCAGGTTACTCAATGGTAACAACTAAAAATTAGGAAATAAAATTATTGACTCACTTGTAACGTGTTTTGCGGAATCCACACACTAATCCTTCAGATAAATTATAACCTTTTCGATGAAATTTGGTAATATATCCCAGTTCTGACAATTTTTCTCGAAAATAGTTATTATATTCCCTATTATCAACTTCTTGTAAACATATAATATCTGCATTATATCCTGGAATAGAAAATTATATGTACCTAAATATAACTTTAGTATGCACATAGATCAATTAATTAAACCTTGAATTAAAACTACTCAAGAGATTTAACTAAGAGATTTTACATACCTATTAGCTCTTTAAAAATTAGTTGTTTTCTGTAATCAATAGCTAAAAACTCTAATGGACAATAAGCGAAGGCATCATTTAATTCTGTATATCTATTTGATAATGTATTGTATGTAAGAAATCTGAAACTAAAAAATTAGATATTTTAAAGGTAATATAGAGGATCAGTAATACCCGATTCATTAGTATAGTACACTATTTAGAACAGTTCGGTATCAGAGAAAGGAGAAGCTAAAAGTCGTAATTTGAACACTTCCGAGTTAACATATGAAATCTACTGTACTTCGGATGTTCTTGCAATGATATTCTTACAGCGATAAAAAAAATTTAGTTATGATAAACTTTTAACTATAATGTAATATTATTATTTCTTTCACAAATATTTATTCCTGGAAGAAAGTTTCCTGTCCACCTGTTTGCCGGTGAGATACCACCACGCCAGCTAGAGGCTCCTTAATAACGCCTGGTACATGTTTCTGAGCTTGGCTGGTGGGCCAGTTCCTCAAAGGCAGGAAAAGCCGGTCTTTCGAAAAGAGAAGTCCATCGCAACCTCAACCAGGATTAAATAAAAACCATGATGTCGCTGCAAGTAAACTCATCTCTCATTCGGATCTCCGGGGTGACTATCTCGGAGGATACAACATGGAAAATCTTGTTTATCCACTCTAAATATAAACAATAATTATTACCCCACCAACGATGGCAACATCAAAAAACTGAATATTGCACCTGTATCATACATGTGCTAGGACAAACGAATACTAACGTTAACTGCGTTCACCAGCATCATCAATCTAATAAACCCTATACTGCCCAAACTCTTACTGAATCTCAAATGAGTCGAATATTTGAAACCACATGCCTACTATGTTCCAAATATGAATTAAATTCTAGGTTTAGGGTCAAGGAAGGCATTTTCGTTCGGTCAGTCGTTTATGTCAGCGCGATGAATCTATCGAAGTCGACAACCTCGAAGTAGTGTGGCATAAGACCATTATCCTTAATAAAGCTAGATTCATATGCTCCGCATATCGTTCTCCAAACGATGACCAACTTCACTCGCTATTCCAACATTTATCGAAGAAAGTCGACTGAAAATCAACCACTCTTCTACTGAAATTGTAATAATCGGAATTTTAGTGCTCATAATTCCAGTTGGCTATCACACTCCAACAAAACTGACAAAGCCAGAAGACAAGCTGAAACAGTTATAATCTTGGTGAGTTAATTATTTGTTCAACAAGAGTTCCCAATAATCTTAATGATTTCAGAAACACGCTACTTATATCTTACATTAGAGCATTACAGCTATGAGAACCAGATACACTGCCATCTCAGCAACTCAGACCACATCCTAATATCCGCCCCAGATGTCCAATTATTGCGGAAGTTATAAAGAAACCAAAGGATCGTCGTTTGATGTGGTACTACAATAAGGCCTAATGGGATGAGCTAAGAGACTTTTACGCAAAATTTCCATGTCTCGCAACTTGCTTTAATGGCAGAGATGTTAATTAATGTGCAGAAGCTGTTTCTGAGGTAATTCGATTAGGTATGCAACTCTTCATTCCAGATAACTTCAAAAAACGAACATGCTCTACGCCCTGGTTCCAACAAATATTGCGACGTGCTTCGGCCAGCAAAAATATAGCCTTCAGCGAATAGTGCTCAAATCCGTCAGATTATTCAGAGCAAACTTATACAAATCTTTATTTATTTATTTCCAAATTAGGGGCTTACACAGATACAAACATCCAAACAAAACCCTCCCAATACTAATATACATTTAGCGGGTTAAAAGTACCTTTACACAAAAAAAAAAAGAAATCAAAGTAAATACCTATTACAAATTGACAATGGTCTAGTTAGAATTTAGTTTTATGAAAAATGTAGGCCTTTTTATAATGTAACTATATGTTTCTTAAGAATAACCGTTTAATCAACATCTTGAAGCTATTCAAAGCCATTTCGAAGTGTTGTATGTTATTTGAATGTAAATTGAAAGATCTTATCATTCTGCATAGCGGTGAATTTTGTCCTAAATTGGACCTTCTAAATGGTAATTGAAAAAGTTCCTGATGCCTAAAATTCCTGGCTAGTATATTGAATTGTATCTTACTGTGCACCTCTGGGCAAAATGCTAGTCCTTTAAAAATTTTAAAAATCATTAACACTTGAGACATATCTCTTCGCTGTTCTAGGGAGACCATACTGTGCTGACGCATTATTAGGCTATAATCGTGATTTAAAATTGGAGTCTGTTCTTTGACTGATAGGTATCTTAAAAATTTATGTTGGACAGACTCAAGTCGACTAATATATATATATATATATATATATATATATATATATATATATATATATATATATATATATATATATATATATATATATATATATATATATATACTGTACCGCGGGGCCCAAACAACTGATGCGAAGCACAGTCTACTGTAAACGTAAGCATAGTACAATTTTGCAATGCTGTCAAATTTCGAAATTCCCTGGTATTTCTCTTAATAAAACCTAACAACTTATTTGAGCTGTTAATGACTGATTCTATATGAGATCTAAAAAGCATCTTGGAGTCTAATATCACACCCAGATCTCTGACCTCGGAGACCACCCTTAAATTTGTGTTGTTAATTTTATAAGTATGGTTAAAAACATTTTTGTTTCTGGTGTAAACAATAGAGACACATTTATCTAAATTGAGTTTCAGGTTTTTTACTTGGCAATATACCGCCAGGCGGTCCAGATCCTCCTGTACACCCAGGCAGTCACCTGGACCATGAATAGTGCAGTATATCTTTAAGTCATCTGCGTATATCAAAAATTTACTCTTGCTGAAGCATTCACTGATATCATTTATATATAGCAGAAAAAATAATGGCCCCAAGTGGCTGCCCTGAGGCACGCCAGAAGTAACCTGAAATGAGTCAGACTCGAACCTGTTAACCACCACTAACTGCTCCCTGTTTGTTAGGTACGACCATATCCATCTTAAAAGAAATCTGGCTACACCCACCTCAGCAAGACGTTGCAGTAACAGCCTGTGATCTACCGTGTCACCGGTCGGTGTATACAGCATCCACTTGTAACTGTCCATCCATTGATCTTAGGAATAAATGCAACCTCACCATCCAAATTATTGAGCAAGCATTTGTAAACAAGGTAACCAAGAAGCTTCTAGATTGTCCGGAGGATCACATCCCTTCTGATCACTGGCAAAGGTAATAATCAACAAATTTCTTAATTTTTCTGCCACTTGTTAAAATTGATGGCTCGCTAGCGTGTAGCTCCAAAGAAAATGCAGATATTTTTGCAACTATGTCTGCCAACAGTCTACTTCAGAAGCAGGTCAAAAGGTAACCCCTAATATTCCTAAGGTTCAGGTTTCAAAGCCTGAATTGAAATAAAACACATGAAACATATATCATATCCTTTAACATCTAAACTGCAGAAAATCTACTGTGTTATATTTCAATCGGATTTAAATCCAATTTAACCTGACACAAACACATCTCCATGATTACCAAGTCAGATGAACAGAAGCTTTATCTTCAAATTTGTTTACTCTGAAGCAGCTATTGTTCTCATGCTTCAAGCTCTCCACCTATGCACTTCTTAACTCAATTAAAAAACAGCAGTGAGACTAATCCACGACCCATCATGAATTTGCTCACCTTCATTCACTTGACTTTCGGAGGAAGGTTGGTGACTAATGTTCCTATTACAAATATTATCACAGTAGGTTTTCTGAGGCCATTCCTTCCATTATTCCAACAGGAGCACAATTCACTGGTCACACAAGGTAGCGAATAGTACACACCAGTTTGACATACACATCCCAAGGGCCAGAACATTGGTTTCTGAACTATATCAAAACCCTCTGCATCCTCAGAAGTGTTTTTGATTTGCTACGAGTTGCAACGGTTCAAATCAAGCACAAACCACCAATAATTGAATCATCTCAGGACATTTAAGACGCATTATAAAATTGCTCTTAGTAAAAAAAGGAAGATACCTTGATTTTTAATATTCTCAGTTTATTCATTAATTTTTTATAAACAGAACAAAAATAAATACTTTTGATAACTTTCATATTATGAGAATACTTACTCTTTGCCTTGAAGAATATTCTTTGTATACTCGTGTCTAGACTGAAAAGGGCACAAAGGCAATTTGGGAAATTCCTGAACTGTTCTTTGGGAAATAGCTTCAGCTCTAGGCCCTTCAATTGATTTATCTGATACAGGCACACAAACTATTTTAAGGTAATAACCAATATCATTTCTACTAATTGTATAATCATAAGTTTCTCCAACAACCTCCCAACAATTCAAATCCATTGATTTATACCAAGTAAATTTAGAAACTTTTTTTTCTATATATAAACCATAAAATTTGGATGGTTGTACACTATAAGTAGCATAAAGAATTGATGGTAATTGAATGCTTTTAATAATGGGTGGATTTACTTGTAGTTTAAATTTTTTCTCAAATATTTGTACAATTGTTTTCTCATGATCTTCAAGCAAAAATTCTTGTAGTCCTTTATCGTTTGGAAATAATTTACTATGTCGTTGTGTTTTCCGCTTAAAAATAACTGGGATTTCATAAGTTTGTTTAGCAATTTGGTCTATCGAAATAGATATCTTATCATTAAGAATTTTAGTCAGTTTATTCTTTGTATGTTCAATGAGGGAACCAATGGTATCTGTAACTCTTCTAACAGAATGAAGTTCCTCATCTATATTAATTCCTTGAAAAACTATATTCAACTTCATAACCAATTCACACTGATTCGTTTGTGGAAGAAACCGCAATTGAACAGTATCCATATTGAGGGGTGTAATATATATGTTATGCTGCAAAACTCTGCTGAAACTTATATTTTCCGCACATACATTAGTGATTTGCTAGATTTATATCATCACAATTTTAATTGAGGCTAAAACAAAAATTATATATTTCATTTATTGTATCTACATACAGGTACATATATATATATATATATATATATATATATATATATATATATATATATATATATATATATATATATATATATATATATATATATTTATATATATATATATATGTATATATATATATATTTATATTTATATATATATTTATTTTTTATATATATATTTATATATTATATATATATATATATATATATATATATATATATATATATATATATATATACATTTACATATATATATATATATATATATATATATATATATATATATATATATATATATATTATATATGTATATATATTATATATATATATATATATATATATATATATATATATATATATATATATATATATATATATATATATATAATTGAATTGGCATTTACTTGGTGAAAGTTCATATTCATAACTTTATAAAGAAATAAAAAACTAACTTTTCACAGGTTGAAATAAAAACGACGACGCGTTTACTCGATAGATTTTTATTTCAACCTGTGAAAAGTTAGTTTTTTATTTCTTCATAAAGTTATATATATATATAATTATATTGAATTGAATTGTCACTTACTTGGTGAAAGTTCATATTCATAACTTTATAAAGAAATAAAAACTTACTTTTCACAGGTTGAAATAAAATCTATTGAGTAAACAAGTTTCTTCATAACATTGACTTCATCTCGTACTAAATTATGGCATTACAAAACAATTTATTTATACGAAAAATTGAACAACAAAGGGGGGTTCTTAGGGAAACTAAATAACAATAAGCAATTCATTCGCGAAACGCTTTTACTCAATAGATTTTATTTTAACCTGTGAAAAGTTAGTATTTATTTCTTTATAAAGTTCTATATAATTATATCTTGAAATATAATTTTCTTTTTGAGAACTGTCAGTCCAAAAAGACACAGAGCATGGGACATTAAAATTAACTTTCTGAGATGTCTCTATAAGTAAACAACTGTTGTGAATTACTCTTAACGCCAAATCAGTCAGAATGGTTTGGTTTTCCTTGGGCTGAAATGATCCGGTGTAAAGAGGAGCCGTATAATACTAATAAAACCCAAAACATATTAAAGTATTTTGTAATTAAATTTAACAATGAAATTTCTGCAGAAAACATAAACAATTAATATAATGGCAGTAAGGGATATATATTTGTATTGAATCGTTTTACAATTTCGCTCACTTACCGGGCGCAAATCTTGCACCATATTTCCTTTAAGTATAAATAATT
The DNA here is from genome assembly GCA_030704885.1 of Cynegetis impunctata. NCBI lineage: Eukaryota > Metazoa > Arthropoda > Insecta > Coleoptera > Coccinellidae > Cynegetis > Cynegetis impunctata. The sequence continues at coordinate 182,685 of JARQZK010000024.1, read as the reverse complement.
CACACAAAACTATTCACTAGACTAAAATACACAAGTATTCATTTCTTATTTAAAATGCATACGGTTTTTAGATTAAATTCAAAATGAATTTACAACAAATTCCGGTAAATCAAGTCGAAACAAATTATATTCCTTTATTCGTGGACTAAAAAAATTGATATAGGTACTTCAACGAAATATTTTGCAATGTTAATTTTTAAAAATACTATTCAATTTGTTATTTAAATTATACTGTACTGTCATTTTTACTTGCTTGTCACGTAAAATACTGCGACGAAAAAATTAAGCCCTACTCTGTGCTTTCTAGAACTTCTAGCTAGAAGTTTCGAACATCGATGGTCAAACAGCACTCTGTAATTTCGGAATAGATATATCATATAAATCTATTAATATATATTATAATATAGTATATATCTATGAGATAGATCCTTCTTGAAGGAAAATATTCGAGATAGAATGCCGTATTGACGTGTATATAAGAAAGCACAGATTGTGGAAATCAGTTGATAGTTCAGTAATGTGCTCATGAGAAGACGCGAATTATTTTGCTTTTTGTAAATAAACAATAAATAAATTTAGTCAGCTAGTTACTGTAATTCAACCTTCCGAATCGCAATTCTTCTTAACACTACTGCTTGTGCTTGCTCTGCATGCAATAATCGCAACACAGTTTTTCTTATTATATTGATACGAAGCACTTTGTTTTTTAGAAGCTTTGAAGATCGATGAATAAAGAGCTCTCTGTATCCGTGGAATAGTACTTTCTAGCACCCTCTCGAAGGAGAATGTTCGAGAACTAATTCTGCGTATATAAGGAAGCACATATATTCACACGAAACAAGCTAGTTAGTCGAGTACTTAGGTACGCTGGAAGTATTTGGGAGGTCTCGGGTTCGAACCCCGGGGCCGACTGGTCTGCTATGAGTTTTTTAAAGAGATGATGCCTCATAGTAATGTAAGTCACTGCTTGCATACTTATAAGGCGAATGCTGGGCCAGTATTAATCCTCTGAACCCTACCCACACTTCCTATCTTCCTTAAATATCCCGTCTCACCTATCCTTAATGCACTTGTACATACAAGTGTATCCTCTGATCTGGCTGAAGGAGTTAATACCAAACTCAAGCTGCCCGCCTCCCTAACACATACTTCAGGGAGGAATGAAACATGTGTGTTTCCTTTATTTTCATACGATTTCAGTTGACAGTTGTTTTAGTGTCTATAAATAAAAGACTAAATTATTCAGTTAGTTATTGGAGATCATTCATTAGGACCCTAATTCGTAACGATATATTTATTATCTGTCCTTGTAGCTGAGGTGAAACTACAGGGGTAAGAGTGCATCATAGAAATCTATGCACCCCATGAGTACATATATATATATATATATATATATATATATATAGATATATATATATATATATATATATATATATATATATATATATATATATATATATATATATATATATATATATATATATATATAGTACATATATTATATATATATATATATTATATATATAGTACATATATTAATATATATATATATATATATATATATATATATATATATATATAAATATATATATATATATATATATATATATATATATGTACTCATGGGGTGCATTCATAAATTACGTCAACAAAGTTTGACATTGTGTAATAATGAGAGGAACGAGCCATAGGGTTCTTGACGGCACAAATTTAAATCTAAAGTATTAAAGTTTTAACTTCCTTTCGAACGACAAATTGAAAAATATGTGACGTCGCGCCAGGGCTGGGGTTTATACAAATGAGAGACCACTTGTGACAAGGCCATGATGGTCACTAAAAATTATTAATTCGTGTGACTTAATTTATTGAAAATCTCAAATAATTTTTTTTTTATCTCGAGGGGCCTACAGTTTATAGTTTAACGCCGGTTCCGAACGGCCAATGGGCTTGTAAACGAAGTACATTACCCAGCAATTAATCTCATAATTATAACCACTAAATTTCTGACATACACAACACCCAAAAGCAAGGTGAGACTCGAACTCACATCCTCGGCTTACAAGGGGTATCCCAAATAATGATTTTTAAAAAAACTGAAATGTGTCATTCATTAAAAAAAATTTAATTTCTAAGCATAGCTTATAAACACATTTATATTATTGGGAGGGTATTCCATTTTATATAATAAAGTTAATTTATCCGGTTTGATTGAATTTTCTGAAAATTTGAAAATGAATATTTTACTGAAAATCATCCATATATCAATTTGGTTTAGATAGCCCAGATAGTATTCAAGAAATTTTTACTAGCCGAACCTATTAAATAACACCATATATGCAGTTATTAGGGAGTTTTCGAGACCCTAAATTTACACGTAAATTACGTTTACGGTTATTCTGAGCATGCGCAAGAGCTTTGAAATTACCGAGACGGTTATTAACCGATAACGTACTACGTTATCAACGGGACCTTAACGTTCGCTTAATAAACGTCCGTTATATTCGCGGTGTTGACAAGTTTAAACGCGCTTGTGTTAAATTGTTACAAACTAAATAAAAATAGACTATTTGAACTATGATAAGTGACTAATATCATATATACTATCGTGCTAATTCGTTTCAAACTTCTTCCTTTGTATTAAAAATTCGCAAAAAATGTTATTTCTTACTATGTGGCAACCATCAATCAAGTCTGCGATCTGATGGTTTGAGATTGACAGTTTCCGTATTTTTATTGGTTATGTCACAGTGCTATTTTGGTTTGTTTATTTGCGTAAATTGGCCGGCTAATTTTGATATTTTTTCAACGGTTTTTGTTCACTTGCCACGATATTTAAAAAAATGTCACTCTTAAAAAAAAAAGACTACGATTTACAGGCATGGAGGATCTGTTACTTCTTAGAGTTGTTCTGAGTAATAATCCATTTGAAAAACCAGATATTTGCACAGTGATTCAGCAGCACATTTCCCTTATAACAGGAAAATTATTTTCAATGAGAACAGTAAAATACATAAGCCTTCGATGCCTAAGAAATATATTTGCCCAAATTAATCACAATTATTACTACAAACTATTGCATTTAGCAGTTGCTTTATGTCCAGATCGTGTAATTATTGGGTTTGGTACCTGCAAAGTTTGGCATAACCGTGGCAAATCCTCTCTTTGAAAACGGAAACTTCTTTTCACCTCTTCAGCCTCAATATTATAAAAATCGAATTAGGGTATGTTTCCATCAATATTTTCACATTCTTGTTCCTTTTCAAAGATGTTATGTAAGATTATACCTCTCATTAAATTATGATCCACTCCCCCGCGCCTGATCGCTATATAGTCTATTACATCTTCCATGATAATTTACCCAAAAAACGCTAATAATAGGTGAATGAAAATTGGAAAAATCACCCGACAAAAAATAATACAAAAACACAAGAGAGGTTATACTTATTTGACGTTCGCAATAAATTTGAATTCAAAATCTCTTTTTGGATCTTCAACCCGTTAATAACGTTTTCCGTTCTGCGCAAACTCAACATAGCGGTTTACGATAATTACGTTGACTTCAAATAGAAACTCAAAAACTCCCTATTCTATTATAGTCTGGTTACGTAAAGATCTCTACTTGTTAAGAAAAAAATCGTTTAAATTTAAATGTGACAGATGTTTAAACTCATGCATATTGAAAGGTGTCAGAACTCAATTAGAACCAAGGGCTACAAACAATAGTCATGTAATTGATCAGTATAATGACTTCCTTCTTTTATGATAAAATTGGGGAATATTTTGGCCATCATGGTGAAGAATGTCCAAAAGGGGATGATATTGCTAATTTTGAACCAGGTGCTTTTGCAAATTTTGGGGTAACTTGGGTTACTGTGAGTATCTGATTGAAATTTGATATTTATTTTGTTGTCCAACTGTTTTAGTACATATATTTATTCCTTTTCAGTTTTTTGATCAATTACTCATTCCTGAAGAAATTCGAAATGCAAGAGGTGCGTGCAGATCGCCTTGCTTAGGTACAGCTCCGCTTTGCCCTCCCTTTCCTCAGAGACCAAAAAGTCGAAGTCGTAACGAGTATCGATTTCCAAAGTCCTCTTGTGCTTAATAAAAGAATGTTTGAGTAATATTTATATTTTTTCTACAAATAATTTACCGTATTGACTAGACTATACTATTAGTCGAACCTATGCAAAAATGAGTTATGACGTAAAATGACAAAATATATTTGAGACCTTTAAACGTCTTTTTCATTCATACATAATATGTCATGTAAACATTTTCACTAATTATTTTGAAATTAACGTGCCTATAGCAAAACATGAGTACTTCACACAATTCCAAGTTTATTAAGGTATGATATTCAGTTTATTGGAATGTCGTCAATCATTTACCTAAGAATTTATTACAACAAATTATAATAATGAATATTGTAAGGGTATTATTCATATTCAAGGTTTCAGAAACGTGAGTTCAAATGAAAAATTGATATTTACTCTATTTTATGGTAATAAATATGTCAGGTGGAATAAACGTAAAATAAGTCTGAAATTGAGGAATGCAAAAAACAATTTCTAGGCCTCTTTGACAAATTTTTTTTAGACGCATTCCATATTTGAAAAGACGTAAAATAACTTATAGATGAAAGAATATTATTGTCAAGTCTAGTGAAGCAATATATTTTCTACCAAGAATGGTTTTTGAAAAATTTTGATAAAATTTAAAAATTAGGAAATATTTTGAATTTCAAATATATTCTTGAACACTTAGAACCTTCTTGCATTTTAACTGCTGTTGGTGAAAACAAATTGTAATCTTTCTACATTATTTTTAGTTCATAAAAATTTGGAGGTTTGTTCATATAAAGAAATTAAAATAAGAAGTATAATATGTAGTAGAAATACCTCAGCATATACTCAACCTCACTTTTCTTGTTTTATGACGTCATTTATTCCAATAACCAATATATGATTTATCTTACTGGGTTATTTGTACCGATAAAAATTCGCTACTTAACCTTTTGTCTTAACTATCTTTTGTTGATCTTCAACTGTGATATAAGTAATACAGAAATATATTTCAAATTTGTTTTTGTTAAACACTTAAAACCCAAATATTAATCATTGATTATGCTTGCTTCTAAAGTAAGTTAGTTATTTTGGGTGAAAACCTTATTCTTGAAAAAATTTTAGGTCATTAGGATGGCTCTTATACCTTCTGCTGCTGCTGTTATAGTAACAGACGAAAAAACAAATGACCAAAAAGAAAAATTAATATGCCGGCCAAGTGATTTACCTATATATAGTCATGATATACCGACACCGAGATGTATAGAGGAAAAACCTACATGGTTGGGTCAGTATTTGCAAAATAAAATTTCTGGATTGAGACTAGTAATGGAAAGAGTTGTACAAGAGGTTAATGCTTATGAAGAAGTAGCCGAAGAATATGTTAGACAAGGAGTGGACAAAGCTGATGGTGAGAAATTTAAGCATGTATTTTATGTATAAACATCTAAGATTAAACACTTAAAATATCAAACATAGTGAACGATTTTGTAATTTAATAATAAGGAAATGGTCATTGAATTGATTATGATGAAGACTCATTAGAGGATAATTGAAGATCATATGTCTTCTAACTGTAGCTAAGCAAACTAATTAAGTAAGCATATGTAATATTGGAATCTAAGAAATAACTATAAACATCCAAAACACCTAATTATGGAATCCATGTGTAGGATAAAATATTTTAGATATTGAACATGAAAACAAAAATTATTTAGGATTCATTTATGAAGATCAATATATCCAAAGTAGGAGCTTCATGAAAATATACTTTTTGATTGAAAATTAAAGACAGGTTCAGATATAGCACTATAAAAAACTCATTTTCCTAATTTAAAAATGGGTACCTGTTATGGTTGTCTTTTATTTTAAGGAACACTGAATATTCATTTACTACTGATGCTAACATAAGATTAGAACAATATGATTTTAGACTAACTATTTTCAATTTAATTTTGGATCCCTTGAAATTCGTATATTATTTTTTAATATCTACTGTTGCTAAAAAAAGTAAATTTTGGTAAAAATCTATATCATTATCAATTATAAATTTTATTCTAAATTGAAAAAAAGATGTTAATGGATTTGATAATATGCATTTTAATCATCTTTATGATGCATCTGGAACATTTTATGACAAACTTCTTGAACAAATTATTTGTTATGAAAAAGAGTAATATTAACATTCTCAGCCCATAGGTAACTGTAATAGAATAAGTTGAAACATGTTTGAAATACTTATATAAAACATTCTGATGCTGACTGGTTTCTGATTTGATGGTACCATACTCCTCAAACGTGTTCATAAAATGAAATAGTTATGTTTTGCAGACACCTTAATACTGATTTTGAATTATCCTTTTCAAGTTTGAATAGAATTACACACCACTATCATTTCAGTCTGACTATACACTGTATCAACTTTTCATTTCAAGTATACCTACTTGTTTCTATTTAAGAGTTTTAGATAAAACTTCCGCTCACATAAAAAAATTTCTTGATATTATAGAGAAAAAAGTTTTGATCCATGCGCTCCGGCCCTTAATTTTGTTATACCCTATTTTATTTCCATAGATAATGGACCTGAACTTAAATTTCATCTTAATACTTGTAAAACTATAGGCTTGTTAATGAATGGGCTTTTTAGCAAAAACAGCGTCAATATTTTATATACAGGGTGATTTACGTAGGCCATGCATTAGAGTTTTTTCAACTTGCTGTTGAAAAAAAATTTTTTTTAGTTCTACAGCTATACAGGGTACAGTTCGGAGTTTGAGCCAATTTGGTTCAGGGGAAGAGAGTAAAATGGGGTGTTAATTAGCAAAAAAAGTAATTTTTTGTTGAAAATTGAGTAATATGTTTAAGGGGTCTTTTGGTATAACCTACTTATTTTGATTTTGTAATCGATATGACATTTTAACACAAAATACTGGTGTTGGTGAAAATAAGGTGTTTTAAAAAAGTTAAATAGTGTCAGCAACAGTGATGTGGAAATAATAATATAATTTGCAGCGGTTTTTTTTTTAAATTTTATTCATGTATTTTAAAACTTTGAAAAATATTCTTGTTTTTCAGGTCCTTTTCCAAGATTTTTGAAGGTTTCTTAAGAATCAAACTCCCAGAAAAATTTTAAAGATTTTCAAAACAATCTTTGAAATTTTTAGGTTTTAGTCATTTTGTTATGGGATAGTAATTTCGAAATGTAAAACTGCTGATAAAGTAACAGACTGTACGAAATCAAAATGAGCGACACTTCTGGTAAATACTGGCGTATATAGATACACGCGTTCTTTCATACTTAGTATGTTAGGCATTAGATAGACATATCAAAACGAATTTGAAATTCGATTTCAAACACTCATGGATTCGTATCGATTTCTCCAACTAGAAAATCCGATTTCAAAAATTGACCTTACCAACCAAACGCTAGCGATCTATACCACGAACGAATCCGGATCGACAAATAAAATCACTGGATATCCCAAACGAATTGTGTGTGTATCCAAACTAGACCTGTCTCGATCGTGATTGATCGAATCTTTTTGATTCGATCGCAACCTATACACGAGTGAACCAATCACGAATTGCTAAAAGACCCGATCTTATTTAACCCGATCCCGATTTACTTGACAAGACTAACCAAATTGCACTTTATTTTCATGTGCTTCTACACAACAGTATATAACTAATTGCTTGCTGATACAATCGTTTACATAATTTCATTCATCGCACTCTTTCTCGTGTTGTTTTGAATTTTGACACGTAATCCAAAAGGAATCGATTTTTTCAGGAACGCTCGCGTAGGACAGTCGCGACCTGTCGATCTCTCAGTCTTTTGGGTCGCGAACTCGATCGATCGCGTCTTGATCGAGATAGAATTCAGTTTGAGATCGAATCAGTGACATTTATAGGTATGACCCGCGACACGTGATTTTATATTCAGGTTTTGCTTACGTGTTTTAGTGAACTTAGTTGATATTATCGTCGTCTCCTCTATCCACATTTATATACATTAATGAAGCGTCTATCTATAATAGAAGAAGCTCTTTAAAACCGAAAAGAGCCTCTCAAATTTTATTTCTTAATCACAATTTGGAGTAAATTATCATTTTTGATATTAAAAACTATTAGTTATTTCCTTTTTTAACATTTTCATGTTGTTTTTCACTCATGTAGGTTATCTTATTTATATATATATATATTCTACCCGGTTCACCAGTTCAGCATTCGTTATTCGTTACAAAGGAACTGCGACCTGCGACCCAAATGATCGAATCTTTTTAACCCGATCACCATACGAATTGGTCATGATCGACCCGGGTCTCGACAAATGATCGATCGACACAGGTCTAATCCAAACGCAAACTGATACGTAGAAATTCACTTTCTCTCTTTCTAACCAAAGTCAAAATATATTATATAAATCTTGGCAAGATTAGGAGATACTGAAATCGGAATATATCCGTTTGCATTCTAAGCCAAAAACGCCTATGGCTATAGTATATAATAAAACTATTAAAAAAATATATATTCATCAACATGAAGAGAGAAACTTTTTACAGAAGGGATACAACTTGAAAATTTCCATATCTCAAGCGTCTTGCCACATGCAAGGAACAATACGTATTAAATTTTCCGGTCACATTTCCTCAGATGAGATAAACTCTTATATACGTATATCTTCTCTCGCTATGGATTATCAGAATCACCGACGGCCTTTCATCGATTAATGAGTTGCCTATTAGCCGGTTTGGATTGAATTAAATATTTTATATACATAGACGATGTCGTAATTGATAAGAAAACTCAAGAATGTCTAGAGTCTAGATGATAATAATAAAGAACTCATCCGAAATTTTTGAAAGATTCGTTGTAATAATTTAAATCCTCAAACATATCATTTATTAACAAGAGATATGAATACGTAGTAATAACCAATTCCTCTGCCGTATTCAATAATATTAGGAGAAACTTAACCCCCTATTACCGAAAGTCCTTAAATAAACTAAAATACTATTGAAAACTTCTTTCCTTTAATGTGCATAATAGTTGATGAATTCAGAGAAAAATTTAGCTCATCTGGATAGAGTTAAGATATTTGATGGGTATCAATTTTATCTCATGTTAGAAGTACCTACCCACAATGTGCCTGTGAACATCTATTGCATTTTTCATACCGTGCAACCTTTATCGAACGCTACCGGATTATTGGAACGAAGTTCCTTATCGCGCGTTGCGAAATGGGGCTAGACGGAATAAATTGAGAGATAAAAGTTGTACCGACACTTTTTGCGCGCACGCCGTTTTCTCTTTCTTTCCGTTCTCTCATCCCATCTCTTTCTGATCCCACTCCGCTACGTCGCCAATGCATTGACGTGAAACATCGAAATAATTGTGTATAAGTTACATGTATAAAAGAACAGATTACGACAAGAATCACATATGGCATAATGAAAATGAAAATATAAAGCTTTACAAATTTGTTCCATAAAATAATGACTACGTATTGTAGGTTTATATTCAATTATATAGCGTGGCGATACGTTATCCTCTCGTTATTATCACTCTTGCGTCTACAAAATTACATAGCGTTGACGACCGGGTGGTCTAAGTACCGAACCCTGGTGTGTCGTATTTCTGCGTTCGAATCCCAGAGGTGACTCCTGGCTTTTTTATTTTTTCATTTACAATCTCATAAGAGCTCTTAGCCCCAGATTTCAAAATTAATTATTTAAGTTTACGTTATTTGTTATTCTCTATAATACTAAATTTCCTAAATACTTTTATGTTCTAAAATAAAAATCAATCAGCAATTTTATTACAATTCCTTCACTAATTAATCGAAAGGAACTTCGTTCCATCCGGGTGTCCCTTGACACCTCTCAACTTTTTATTTCTAGAATAACTTCTTTTGGGTATTATTTGTCCGTAATCGGAGTCCGATATATATGCTATAGAATTTAGTGTTATTGTTTGTTGGATTGATTGTCAAATAGAGAATTTTTTTCTTCGAATTTGTGTTAATACAAATATTTTGCTTACAGAACTAAATGCAAAATTTTGTTCTAGGTGCTCTTACATATTTTAGGCAAGAAAATAATACAGCTCCCAAAATAGGCGCTATAGCAATCGGAGGATTATCAGGGCTGATCTTGAGTCTTAGAAAGGGATATTTCAAGAAAACACTTTACGTTACTAGTGGAGCCTTGGCGATGACGGCTGTGTGTTATCCTAAACAGACGACGGAATATACCGAATTTGGCATACAGGAAGGAAAAAAATATGCAACTATTGCTTACAACTTTGCCTATGGGGGTAAGATGATACAAAATTGTGAAAACTGATACTTTACATAAATATGATTCGAAGCTTTTATCTTCAATTGCCAATAATTTCGAATTTTTGAGCATAATACATGCGCCGACGGTTACAGTAGTAATTCTTGATTTTGATCTCATTATTTTGACGGAAACATTTCAGATTGAAAGTGTAGACTTGTTCCAAATTGAAGCATATATAATTTTATACAATGAAGGATATATTAATCGGAATGATGGAGTTGTAGTTTTTGTACATAAATGTTAGGAGTTTTCCAGTAAAATAGTGAAAATTGGTTGCTGTTCATTATTACACATTGAGATTAAACTAGAAAATTATAATAATCTTCTGATTACTTCCATATGTAAACCTCCACTCAATTGAATAGGGGATAGGAGTTCATAGATGTCCTCTTCATTTATTTGCAGCACAAAATATTACAATATATATATATATATATATATATACAGGGTGATTCACGGTGGATGGCACATTAGACGTTTCTGGTGAACCATACTACGGATCACTTTGAAAATTCAATGGAGGGCATAGTCGGACATTCTCTACCCAACTAAAATATTTTCGGTAATGCGGTGTTGCCACTTCTATTAGAAAGTAGTAGCAACTTTGATTTTTCAAATGAAACTACCTATATATTATATTATTTTCAGAATCTCCAACAATTTCCCAACAACTTTTCATGATATTTCCCTTTACCTATCTGTTACCGTTTTCGAAATAAAAATTATTTTCTTTTTTTTTCGTCGGAAATCGAGACCTATAAAAACTCTGATATCTTTGAGCTAAGAAATACAATGATATCGAAATTTCGGTTTAAGCCTCATCTCCGTTATTTCGATACAGGGTGGTCAAAAAATACAGTTATTTCGTTAGCTTGAAAAAGTGACTATAAGTTGGTTATTTCAAATGGAATACCCTGTATATTATCACAAATTCGGAAAGCTGCTAGAATTTCCGTTTTGTCTATGTATATCATACCTATACCTATCTAGTCAAGTTTCGGACTTATGAGCACTTATTTGTGAAAATGTTCCTTGAACATGGTTTCCCCTTGGTATTTGCTAAGCATGTCATGATTACTATTTGACAGTAACGTTGTGACCATCTACTAATGATATCAACACTTTCATCACTTCAGAAGTTGGAAATACCTTCAAAAACAATGGAAAAAATTTATTCAAATGAAGTTCTCATGAATTTGTTTATTATTTTTGGACAGTGTGATAAAATTATCAGCAGGACATGTAGAAAGTTCAATGAAATGTATCCGAATCAACCGCCAATGAACCTCAAGAAATTTATACGAATTCAGAACAATTTAAATACGTTTGGATAAACAAAGTACCGAATAACTTGATAGTCGAAATATTGATACAAATAATTATAAAAAAACGAAAACAATTATGTGGAATATTTCAAAATATGTTCGAATCGCTGGCCGTTCACTTCCAAGCTCTTCAAGATGCGGGTTTTATCGAGGCAGATCTGATTTCATTCGAATTCTTCCAAAGCTTCAAATGTTTGGGTGATCCTCTGTTACAATTCGTCTCTCGAACGCATGGGTGTTTTGTAAACTTTTTCATTGGCGATAGATTCGGATACATTTCATTGAACTTTCTACATGTCCTGCTGATAATTTGATCACACTGTCCAAAAATAATGAACAAATTCATAAGAACTTCATTTGAAATAATTGTTTATATCGTTTCTGAAGGTATTTCCAACTTCTGAAGTGATGAAAGAATTGATATTATTAGTAGATGGTCACAACGTTACTGTCAAATAGTAATCATGACCAGTGGTGTAGTGGCAAAATTTTCAGTGTGGAAACTGACTTACCAATGGGAGGAAGTGGTCTGAGAGGTAATTCATATTCTTTTTCATAATCATAATTGTTGGTCCCTGTGGCTGTAGATGGTTCGTTACTGCTTCTTGTAGTGAAAAGTCTCCGTTTAAGTTTGTTAATAACACCTGATAGCAACTGCTGGTCATTAATAACAGTTAACGAACTACCGAATCTTAATCAAAGAAACAATTAGAATATTGAAATTTGGGTAGGTACGGTGCATGGGTGCTGATGCCATTTTTTAAGATATTATTTTATTTACTTGCGTAAGTGATTTTAATTTTATTTGTTATTATTATTATTTTTTTTTCACTGAATGAAACCAGTGTGGAAACGCCGTTCCCATGCGTTCCCACGCGTTCCCGCTCCACTACACCCCTGATCATGACATGTTTAGCAAATACCAAGGGGCAACCATGTTCAAGGAACATTTTCACAAATAAATGCTCATAAGTCCGAAACTTGACTAGTTAGGTATATGCATAGGGCTGAGGTGTTTCGCCCGGCCATCTCACCGTTTGTCGGGGGCCCAAAGCGTACTATGTCTAGTCAATTTTTTATTCATAGAAGTTATACCTCTACAATGGCCTTGTACGCAAGTAATATTTATTCGTATGTTTCCCTGAGAGATCACCTAAGCATAGGCTTTTATCTATATCATTTATTTATTTTCCTATTTATTCATAGATTAGTATTCATTTTATCTTTCTCGTTTGTGGAACCTTCCTACGTGTGCGTTATTTTTGATGAAGTATGTCTAGTGTACTTAATTTATTTAAATGTTGTCCGTAGTCTCATACAAAATTGTGAAGAAAAGGAGATGTATGGAGGTGGATACGATACCGATACCGAAAATGGTTAAAATCACTCAAGTAAATCTCGGTAGGGCTCGCAAGGCTCACGACATGCTGTACGCCGATGTCTTGAGGGAAAACGTAGATCTTGTCATCATACCTGAGCCTAACAAGAAGATCGCAGGAACATCGAGGTGGATTGTAGACACAGCCGCAGATATAGCGATATGGGTTTTTAACAAGGAGTTGGAAGTAGAGGGGGTGATGAAACGAAAGGGTTTCATTAGAGTAAAATTCAACGGTATGATGATCTATGCAATCTATATCTCCCCAAATGTAGGTCTAGTCAGGTTCCGGGAGTTTATCGACGAGCTATTCACGGACGCAAGGCTACATAGGGAGTACGCGATAGTGGCGGGAGATATAAATGCGAAATCGCCATTATGGGGATCACCCACAGAGGATGAAAGAGGGCGGTACGTAGCAGACTGGATGTCCCAACTTGATTGGATCGCTTTCAACGGCCCACAGCCAACCTTTATCCGAGGCAACACAAGAACGCACATAGATGTGACAATGGGCTCAGACAGGATGGGCAGGAAGATAAGGGGTTGGCGAGCGGAACCTGTTAACCCTTTCACGCATCACGCAGTCATAGAGTATGAAGTTTGTACTCCGCTTCATAAAGTGGGCTCCGCAAGAAGGAGGTGTACTTTCGCTCTGCAATTAGGGGTTTTTGAGGCGGGATTGGAAGGGATCGAAGATGGAGCGGATGCAGTTGCGACATACAAAGAAATCATGAAGGTGTTTAAGGATGCAAACAAAAAGACGGAGGACAGAGGCGATGGGAAGAAACCTTACTGGTGGACAGAGGAAATAGGGGAAATAAGGAACGAATACAAGAAACGGAGAAGGGAAATTACCAGAGCAAACGGCAGACGAGACGCGGATGCTAACACGATACAGCGAAAAGTGGAGGAAATGAAACAGCAGAGAAACCTGCTTAAAGAAAAGATAGATAAAGAAAAAAAGAAATGTTGGAAAGAAGTTTTAGATGACCTGGAGAACGACATCTGGGGGGAGGGTTATAGAATAGTCACCCGACGCTTCAGAGTAGAAGGAACGCCGTACAAGTTGCCGAAGACAAAGACAAGGGAGATAGTAAGATCCCTCTTCCCAGTCGCCACGGAAGTTGCACAAAGAGCTGTAGTAGTGGAAGCAGTCCCCTTGTTCGAGGAGGCAGAACTGAGGAAAGCTGCAGACCAAATAAAAACGGGTAGAGCTCCAGGGCCTGACAGAATAACAGGAGAAGCAGCAAAGGCACTGATGAGGAAAAGACCAGATCTGATGCTGCAAATATGCAATGATCTACTGAACACACAGAAGTTGATCCCAGATTGGAAGACCGCCAACCTAATACTCATACCGAAGCCAGGTAGAGATCCTGACTTGCCGAGCGGCTACAGACCGATATGTCTGTTGAGCGTGATCGGTAAGGTATATGAGAGGATGCTGCTGAACAGGATCCAGGAAGAATTGGAAGAACGGAGAACGATCTCGACGCACCAACACGGTTTCAGGAAAGGCCACTCGACAATTTCCGCGGCTATGGAAATTAAAAAAATCATGAAAGAATCACCTATGAGGTGGATAGTGATAATAACGGTAGACATCAAAAATGCCTTCAACACGGCAAAATGGGACAAAATAGTGGAGGCCACGGAGGAATCAGGAATGAGTGATTACCTGGTAAATTCGATAAAGGACTATCTGAAGGATAGGCAAATAAGAATAAATGGAGAAGTGCTTAAGTGCTACATGGGTGTTCCGCAGGGGTCGGTTTTGGGCCCCACCCTGTGGAACATCATGTATGATGGAGTACTCCGCATCAATTACCCCCAGGGAGTCACGCCAGTTGCATATGCAGATGACCTATCGCTGGTCATCGAGGCTGAGGAGAAGGACGGCGTGATAAATAAGGCGCAGAGGGCATACGAACAGGCGGCAACGTGGCTGAGGGAACACGGCCTGCAGGTAGAAACTGGGAAGACTGCAGCATTGCTTCTGAAAGGTCCTAGAAATGTCGCAGGACTGATGCTGACACTTGGGGAGAGAGCGGTGGCCACCTCCAAGCAAATAAAGTACCTTGGTATAACACTAGACAGAAACCTGAAGTTCGGGTCGCATGTGACAAGTGCAGTGGAAAAGGTAGGAAAGAAAACAGAAGCATTGAGGAAGCTCACGCCAAACATCGGAGGACCTAGCTACCAGCGAAGAAAGCTATTATCAGCAGTAGCACACGGCACCGCGTTGTACGCAGCTGCCGTCTGGAGAGAAGTTGTGAAGGTCAAGAAATACAGAGAAATACTGATAAGGGCACAGAGGCAGATGCTACTCCGTGTCATCAGTGGATACAGGACGGTATCGGCAGAGGCAACCCAGGTGATAGCTGCGACCCCACCCCTGGACCTATTAGTAGAAGAGAGGGGATTCATATATAATGTCGGTAACGGACACCTACCGGGGGTTAGAAGGATGGCTAGGAAAAGAGTGTGGAGAAAGTGGCAGAGGAGATGGGAAGCGGATACCGGCGTGGCCAAATGGACGAAAAGACTGATAAAACATGTAGAACCGTGGTTGACCTGCCAACACAAGAGAGTAAACTACTTCTTTACCCAGTTTTTGACCGAGCATGGATCCTTCGGGGTATACACCAGGAGGATAGGAAAGACCGGAGATCTCTGCAGCAGGTGCTCAGAAATAGACTCCGCGGAACATACAATTTTCAAGTGTAGGAGGTGGCGACAAATGAGAGAGGATACGTGGAGAAGATTAAATGCGGTTCCGAATGCCGACTCTATTATTGGGAGAATGCTGGAAAATAAGGAAACATGGAATATACTCTTTGAATACATAGTGGAAGTCATGAAAAAGAAAGAACTGGAGGACAGACAGGCGAAAGATGACGCAAATTCCACGAGGTGAATAGGAAAGGGTGCCACAGGACGATGGTAGAGGTAACAAACCTAGTTCCGTTTCTGTGATGCCAGGAAGAAGGACGCCAATCTGAACTATGCAGAGGGCGTGCCTGGTAAGAGAGGTTTTTAGTGGGTATGGGTTGTTTTATCACAGCCGAGTCCCACACTACCACAGTCGAACCATCAAACCCACTGTGGTGTACGTAAATAGTATTTTTTCTCTCTCCAAAAAAAAAAAAAAGGTATGATATACATAGATAAAATGGAAATTCTAGCAGCTTTCCGAATTTTCAATAATATACAGGGTATTCCATTTGAAATAACCAACTTATAGTCACTTTTTCAAGCCAACGAAATAACTGTATTTTTTGACCACCCTGTATCGAAATAACGGAGATTAGGCTGAAGTTTAGGAAGCCCCCAAGTATCAACAAACTTAAACCGAAATTTCGATATTGTATTTCTTAGCTCAAAGATATCAGAGTTTTTATAGGTCTCGATTTCCGACGAAAAACAATGAAAATAATTTTTATTTCGAAAACGGTAACAGATAGGTATAGGGAAATATTATGAAAAGTTGTTGGAATTTTTGGAGATTCTAAAAATATTATAATATACAGGTAGTTCCATTTGAAAAATCAAAGTTGCCACTACTTTCTAATAGAAGTGGCAACACCGCATTACCGAAAATATTTTAGTTGGGTAGAGAATGTCCGACTATGCCCTCCATTGAATTTTCAAAGTGATCCGTAGTATGGTTCACCAGAAACGTCTAATGTGCCATCCACCGCGAATCACCCTGTATATATATATATATATATATATATATATATATATATATATATATATATATATATATATATATATATATATATATATACATATATACATATACACATACACATATATATAGGGTTCCCCGAACTCGATGACATATTAGAAGTATTTAGAGAAAGAAAAAAGCTGGGGACTTAAAATTCCGGCTACGCGTATAAGAGATTATGATTTACACTATCATCATTGCAACGTTGCCAGATCTACGAGTAACTTGTGCCAACTATGTTATTTAAAATAGCACACCATGTATATTTTAACAATTTTGTATTCTGTGGAACATTTTGCAACTTTTTATAGAACATATGGCATACCTATCTTGAGCCATTTTCAAAATAAAAATTATTTTTTACAAAAATTGGCAACAAACATCTCCGAATTAAAAATATATTTTTGCATAACTATCACAGCTAAAGCACTGAAATTTTTGTTAGAGAATCATACCAGGTTAGTTCAACATAATAAATTATGAGAGTCAAAGTATCTTATACAGGGCGTGCTCAAAATAATGTTATTTTGGTAGAACATGAAATTGAAATGTATGCATTAATTTCAAATGGGACACTTTATATTTTATAACAGCATTCAAAAGAAGATCAAATTCCTCAACTGAAAGTATAATATCATATAATATGATACCTATATCTAGCGGTTTAAGAGTTCTTGGCAAAAAAAACTAGAAAAACTCAATTAGGACAAACATAACTTTTCATTCTAGGCCTGAAGGCGATCGTGGCAACGCAAATGAATGTTACCGCTTTGTCCATCATTAACCTTCTATTTTGGCACATTTGAGGCATTCAAAAATAAATACAGACTGGAACCAAAAATAGGAATAATAATAATAACAATAATTTATTAATTTCAAAAATATTATTAATATGAGTTTTTAACAGATTAAGCATAATAAATGAAAATTGTCAGAATTTACAATAATAAATTAATCCAGATATAAAATTGTAAAACTTCTGTCAAACAACTTATTGGTGACATATTTATTTACGTTACCATGATCGCGCTGATGTATGTTTGTTCCAATTAATGGATATCTAGATAATTAATTGAATATTAGTTTTATTTCTGCATAGAAACTAGATTGATCAAAATGTTTTTTTAAGGTACACTTAACACGAAAAAGTATAGATTTAAGGCGGAAACACATTATTGAAACGTGATACGACCCTACAAAACGCGACGCGTGTTGAATAAAATAAAATCCTAGTAATTTCTATAACCAGAATGAACTCCCGACGTCATGCGATACAGGCACACGCTACCTGATCTAGTCGACGTGTTGGGCGCTATATGTTTCTAGGTAACAACCGATGTCACTCGGGAATTGTCAAATAAAGCGTACGTTCATAGGTTGATACCCTATAATCTACTGAATTTTGGCAAAAATTTGACAAAAATGAACTAAGAACAATTAATTGCTTGTGTGTTGTGTAGCATCATATGTTGGTAAGTGCACATTATACATCAGGTGTCAACACGTTTTGTCGCGTAGCGTTTCAATAATGTGTTTCCGCCTTTATTCCAGTGTATTTATGACATATGTAATACTAGACATAATCAAGATTCAACATGCCAAGACTGTTTATAGCGTGGTAAAATTACACAAAATATCCGTAATATGCAGCAAAAAGTAAAAACCTGTTGGAAATTCAAATTCAGGTAGTTGAAAGGATTGTCTTTAATATGTGAAAATCTTTACAAATTCAGGTGAGAATTTTTCCGGAAAAACTTTGGTCGAAAATTTTTTTATTTATTTTTTCACTCTAATTGTTTAAATAATGAAAATGCAGAAAAATGTTCAAATCAAAAATTGTAGGCAATGCATTTACCTACAAAATTTATCTGAAAAGTTTTGTGATATCTTTATTATTTTTTGAAATATACCAAATTTTCCTAAGAGTATTTTTAAACATCATCAATTTTCAAGTTTTTAATTTTAGATAGAAAATGAACAATGACATGTAGAAAAAATTATTTCATATGAAATTTGCTACAAATTGAGGTATCTACAAGTACGTAAAAAAAATCACCGATTTTCCACATAAATCTCTCCTAAGAAATCGTTTTTTTTTTACTAATTTTCCATACTAAACATTAAGTAATTAAACAACTTAAGTATCTAACATTGTGTACTTAAAAGATAATGATTTAATCTAAAAAATTTATTTGAAACTTTTTTTTGTAATCAGATTTTCCGAAAAGATACGTACGATTTTCCAAATGCTCCCGTTGAAATAAGCAAGTTCCAAAAGTTTCATTTGTGGTTTCGATTAGTATTTATGCCGATAAATATTTTTTATTTGTAAGGTATTGTTGTTGATTAATTTGTTCAGAATATCCCGGGCTTTTTTTATCATTGAATTTGCTTTTCATGAAAATTCTAGCAATTTTCCACGCAAACCTCCTATAACTATCATATTTTTGTCCAATATTTTTAATCAAAAAATTATAAAAGTTAAAAATATAATTATTTAATGGGCTAAGTATTAAAGACCATGATATAAGTGAATAAATAGGTTTGAAAATGTTTCACTTTTTACATTTTCTTAGAGGTTACACGAAATTTTCCAAAAGCAAGCGTTACTGCTCATAGTCTTTCGGGAGTTTTATACTTCAGGTTCAGTAATTCATTGTGAATAATTGATGATTTTACCACGTAGTTTAATGAGTTAATATGTATAGACAAAAAATTTTTACTAAAAATTTAATTTGTTCTGCTTCTACACAGAGTAAGCGCATGCGCGTTGGCTCACAAACCGACGGCGCGTAGAAGCAGCTGCCAACGGCTTTGTTACCTGTTCTTTCCCCTTCATTGTATACACCCCTCTCTTTCATACCTGAGGCATAGGTGTGTTCATTTATATCGCGATCACTTCTATATACCGTTATTATTAAACTGGCAAAGTTCTGAATAACATAATGAGCACTAAAAAAAGTTATGTTAAGTTTTTTAAGACACCTGATTTTAGTACTTATTGTAAATAATTGTCTATTATTTAAAAAATTTAATATGTACAGAAAATCTGTATAATAGTTTTGAATGTATATACTTCAAAGTATTTATAGTTAAAGTTTCATTGAAATATATTAATTTCGAAAAAAGATATAATCAAATGAAGTTTGGAAAAAACAAGAAAAATTAAGCATGTAAAAAAAAGAATTTAAAAGAGCATTTATTTAAAAATTAAAACATTGATCGCTTTGTTTTTGTAACAATAATATTCCATGATCATTTGAAATCTTAAATCCAAAAGGAATTTTCGCTGTGACAATAATTAATTAAATAGGAACTATAATTGTTTATTGACTTTTTACTACTCGTTTTTTTTATAAATAAATGGATTTTAGAGTTAGAACATTTATTTTTTCAAACTTGAAAGTATTTTTAATTAAAAGTTCAGATTTTTCTCTGCATTTTAGATTGGTTTTTTTTTTCAATGCATTACAACCTCCAAATAATTAACTCTTAAATCGGGCCATAAATAAATTCGGCTCACGGAACGTTCGCGCGCACCGACGAATTGACCTCCCCTGAAATCAATTTATCTCGTAAACTTTGCGATTTACAGAAAAACTTTTCAGACATATTTTGTATAGCAATGCATCAGCTACAAATTTCTATTTTGAAATTTTTCCGTGTATTCAATATTTAAACAATTAGAGTGGAAAAACAAAAAAAAATTTCACTCGACAATTTTCCGGAAAATTGCTTACCTATTTTTGTAAAGATTCTTTTATATTAAGCACAATCCTTTTGAATACTTAAATTCGAAATTTCTAGAGGTTTTTCCTTTTCGTGAAGCTATATGTGTACTTTGACCACGCTATTAGGAGATTTTGATGGCATCATCAAACCTTAACTTGTAAAATAAACCATCACTTTTGCTATAATTGTCGCATTATCTGGATTAATGTATTATTGTTAATTCTGACAAATTTCATTTATTATTCTTAATCTGTTACGAACTCATATGTATAATATTTTTGACATAAATAAATTAATGTTATTATAATTATTATTATTTCACTTTTTGGTTAAAGTCTGTATTTTGTTTGAATGCCTGACATGTGCCAAAATTCAAGGTTACTGGTGGGCAAACCGGTGACATTCATTTGCGTTGCCACGATCGCCTTCAGGCCTAGAATGAAAAGTTATGTTTGTTCTAATTGAGTTTTTCTAGTTCTATGCCAATAAGTCTTGAACCGCTAGAGATAGGTATCATTTTATATTATACTCTCAGATGAGCAATTTGTTTCTTTTGAATGCTGCTACAAAATATAAGGTGTCCTTTTTGAAATTAATGCATACATTTCAATTTTATGTTCTACCAAAAGAACATTATTTTGTGCACACCCTGTATTAGATAACTTGACTCTCATAATTGATGATGTTGAACTAACCTAATATGATCATCTAACAGAACTTTCAGGGCTCTAGCTGTGATAGTTATGAAAAAATATTTTTTTAATTCAGAGATGACCTCAAGTTTTACATTAAGATTAGGATCCAGTAATAAAGAGAATATGAAATAGTTGATGATTTTATTGATTGAAGCTGAAAATCATTCATTTTCTTTTCAATATTGTGTCAGCTCATTATGAAAACATTGATTTGAAAAATGTATTCGATGGTTCGTAAGTTATGGTTTATTGAAAGAATGAGCAAATGTAATAAATCAACCTGTATCTTGGCTATAAAGATAGACCCGTGAAACATAGGCGTGCCCTATCTTCCTTTACTGTATATATATATATATATATATATATATATATATATATATATATATATATATATATATATATATATATATATATATATATATATATATATATATATATATATGATGAAGTGAACTAGGACATTTATTTGAAACTAATCAAACAAACCTCCTAGCGGTGTCGTTAGCACGAAGAATTCTGTTGTCTATATATATATATATATATATATATATATATATATATATATATATATATATATATATATATATATATATATTTATTTCAAAATTATTTCACAGATACAGATAGATCACGGTACAAATGAATAAAATTGAAACATGTCAGACGAAACCACAGTTTAATGCTGGATGGAACAGTAATTATAATATTCATTTAGATGATAAGGCTCTACATCCAGGATAAACTTACGAACTCTTGCTACATACAGACTCACACTATCAATAGCCCAAAAATGTTTTGGGAGAGCATTATATAATTTCATACAAGTGTACATTGTGCTTTTTTGAGTAAGTGTGAGTGATAGCTTTGGCAGTTGATAAGGAATCATTTGTCTTGTGTTATTCTGATTCTTGAAACCAGAAAACAGTTCTTTATGTTTATAAATGATAAGCAAAGATCTAAAAACAAACAAGCCAGGTACAGTCAAAATATTATTCTTTTTAAATAAACCTCTACACGATTCCCGAAAAGGTAGTCTTAACATCGACCTCAATGTCATTTTTTGAGTAATAGATAGGGAATTAGTATGTAGGCTGTTGCCCCAGAATATTATTCCATATGACAATAACGATTCAAAATTTGCAGAGTAAATTGTTTTTAATACATCTAAGCCAACTTGATTCTTCAAAACGTTAATCGAATACAAGACAGACAGCAGTCTCCCATTCAAGTAATCAATATGTTGACGCCACTTCAAGTTAACATCAACATGGACACCCAAAAACTTAATAGACTCACTAGTTGTAATATCATTATCAAGAATCCTTATTGACAATGGAAATGAACGACGAGAGCGATCGGTATGGAAAAAGATAAAGTCAGTTTTGGTAATGTTTAACTTTAAACTGTTATCACCACACCAGGAAGTTATAGACTCGAAAGCATCTTCAGCCATATTAATAACAGTGGCCAAATCATCGTCGGAAACTATGATGTTAGTATCGTCCGCATACAAAGAGAACCTACAAGCCAGATCACCAACCACTTCCGGCAAATCGTTAATATAAATCAAGAACAAAAGTGGTCCAAGGACACTCCCCTGAGGAACACCTCTTGTAACAGTAACATCATCGGATATACAAGTCGCTCCATCCCGCACCAATTCAACTCTCTGCTTCCGATTACTGAGATAACTTCTAATTTATAGAAGTTGATTATCTCTAACGCCATAAGCCTCCAATTTCTCCAATAATTTTTCATGATCAACACTGTCAAACGCTTTAGACAAGTCTAGAAACATACCAAGTGGTGGCATCCATTCTCCAAGGCTTTTAAAATCTCACTCAGGAGTTGTCAAACGGACGGAGAGGACTTTTTCAAAAATTTTAGAAAAAGATGACAAGATAACAACTGCTATTTTTAAAGATTCTGGAAATATTCCTTCAATAAATGACCTATCAAGGGTTCTGCAATTACATGTATACATTTTTTCAGCACCTTCATAGGAATTCCATCATGACCATATGATGTGGAATTTTTCGTTTTAGCAACAATTGAAATTAATTCAGATGGAAAAAGGCTAAACATAAAGAAAGATTTATGACATTTTGATTTTTTAGTAAAATTGCAGAGTGATGAAGGCGAACTTCCACCCATGTTAATGAAAAACTTATTAAACCTGTCTGCCACCATGACAAGATCCCCAGAGGGAATCCCAGACCGTCCATTCTGATTGCCTCTCATGTATATATATATATATATATATATATATATATATATATATATATATATATATATATATATATATATATAATATATATATATATATATAATATATATATATATATATATATATATATATTTATATTATATATATATATAATATAATATATATATATATATATATATATATGTATATATATATATATATAAATATATATATATATATATATATATATATATATATATATATATATATATTATCTTAATATAATAAATTATGTGCACGTTGTTTGTCCACGATGGACTCCTAAACTACCTAACCGATTTTAATCAAATTTGCACACTGTGTGCATTTATCTTACATCTTAATTTATAGTCGCAATATTATTTTATTGCAAATTATTTTTTGATTATCTCTGTTTAATAAGATACTTACAGATGGCGGTATAAGGTAGTTAGTTGACTGGATTGAGTAAGTGTATCCAATAGATGGCGCTATGTTGAAATTACTAATGCTTTACGTGTTGCTGAGGCCAAAGTATAAGTTAAATTTATGTTATAGTAAATGCAATGTGAAGTTATTCTTATTCTTTTCAATTTTTGGTGCTTTATTGTTTAGAACTCTCTTATCAAAATAAATATATGTAAGTATTATCATATCACATAGTTATATTCCGGCAAACGTTGTGTTGAGATATACATTATTTAAACAACGTTTGACGGGTCAGATAGATATATAGGTAGATATATATTGATAGATAAAATGATAGATAGATAATTAGTTAGATAGATAGATAAATATATAGATACATAGATAGATAGATACTCTGGAACAATGGATAAACAGATGAAAGACGTGCGACACGGGTAGATGGACAGCTTGCCTGATCCCGAACATCAGAACCTGGCTCACTCGAAATCACGGTGAGACGGACTACTTTCTGACCCAGCTGCTGACAGGACATGGATTATTCAACAAATACCTGCACAAATTGGGCCTGCACGGAACTCCGATGTGTAGATACTGCCCGGACAGAGTCGATGACGCCGAGCACACTTTTTTCGAGTGTGAACGCTGGAGAAACTACAGAACTAACATCGAAGCAATCATAGGCGATACGCTCAAACCCGAGAGTCTAGTGAACCATATGATACAAAGAGAATAATACTAGTGTGAAATCGCAGCCTACGCACTACACCTCGTGATGGAAAAATTGCAGAGAGAGACCAGTAAAATAGAAGTAGACGTCATAAGACACAGCACGGACTGGATTGAAGTAATGCTAACGCGGTTCCGATCCAGTTTTCCTCGCACATATTTATGAGGAAAAAGGAGAGGAGGTTTTTTAGTGGGTGGAAATCCCACACTACCGACCATCATCCTTCAAAGGCGGTGTCTGAAAGATTTTTTTTACTCCTCACAAAAAACAAAAAAAAGGATAGATAGATAGATAGAGATACATCGGCAGATAGATAGATGAATAGATAGATAAATATATAGATAGAAATACATCGACAGATAGATGTATATAGAATATAGAGAGGTAGATAGAAAGATAGATAGATGAATAGATAGATAGATAAATAGATAGAAAGATAGATAAAAATAATTTATATGGCAGAACAACGTTATATATATATATATATATATATATATATATATATATATATATATATATATAATATATATATATATATATATATATATAATATATATATAATATATATATATATATATATATATATATATATATATATATATATATATATATATATAATCAGTGGCGGCTCGTGAGGTTTTGGTTTGAGGAGGCTACAAGAGGTGTTAAAAAATACACCATAGGCGAAAATTTTTAGGATTTCAAGGTCAACCGCCTTATAATTTAAAGAAAATAAAAGTAAAACAAGCACCCTAAGCTATTAATTTGTTTTCACTTTCGAGTGTCTACCTTGAGACCTACAACTCCTATTTACAATATTCACAAAAACTCTTCTCAGCCAATTAATCAATTCATCTATTCATCAAATTTCTTTTTCTTTCACAAAATAGGTACCTATCTACCTACTTAACGAATTTGTTAACAGCTGGTGAGAGCAAATAAAAAGTTATTATATATTTTTGAAGATTAGCGGGATTCTGCGATCTTTAACGGTAGCAAAATGATCTATAATATCCTCATAAAATTTTTTGTCTTTCGCCAAAAGTTTTACCAATTCCCTTTCAATAGACAACAAACTAATATTTTTCAAACGATCCTGGCTCATTGAATTTCGTAAATAAGTTTTAATTCTCTTTGGAGTGGAAAACGAGCGCTCTACGGAAGCCGATGTCACCGGGATAGAAACAATTTGACATAAGATTTTATAAACTTGGGGTAAATCTTGATTCAAATCATTATCAAAAAGGTATTTAATAGTCCTCACATGATTTTCATTTTGCCCCAAAATTTCATTGTCATTATAAACAACACACAGTTCACTTTTTATGGCCACCTTATCAAAAAAAGTGTATTTTTGACATAAATTTTCCAAAAGGTTATCTGGAAAATTAGCCGAAAATCCGGTTAACAAATTTTTATTGAGTAAGTCGAAGAAATGCAGTTCTTTCAAATCAGAGAACCTTATTTCTATTTGACCCCTAATAGTATCCAGAATTTCATAAAATATTTACTTATAGTGAA
Organism: Cynegetis impunctata; assembly: GCA_030704885.1. Lineage (NCBI taxonomy): Eukaryota > Metazoa > Arthropoda > Insecta > Coleoptera > Coccinellidae > Cynegetis > Cynegetis impunctata. Next base: position 156,513 of record JARQZK010000024.1, on the reverse strand, counting down.
GCTCCATATCTGCGTAACTGAATTTCTTTCGTTTTGGGCTAAATTGAGTTGTATCATCAGTAGTTTGAAATACAGAAAATAGTTTTTTAAAATAAACTTCTGCACGAAATTCCGAAATTTTTTCCAAAAGAAACTTGAGCCGATTTCGTGAGTAAATTACTTCTGAAAACTTGTGCTGTAAGATTGGAAAAACTATTTCTGTTTGTTCAAAAATTAATTTAAAGATGTTTAAAAAATATATAAATTCCTTATCTTGTAAGTAAGATATTAATCCGCGTGCTGTATTTAAAGTTACATTATCGGTGAAAAATTCCTCACTTTCAACTAGGTATAGAATTAAATCCTCAAATCCTAAGCGGCCCCAAACATAGACATTTTCACTAGTAAAAAGTAAACACTGCCAACAAAATAATTTATTTTTTACCTGTGATCCGGTTAGGCAAGGATGTCTCTCATAATTCCTTGTATTAAATCCGCGGTTTTGTTGTCTGTTACGCTGCACCAATTTGTTCAATTCAGGGGTAGGTCGCAATGTTTTTATCAAAACTTTATCCTCATAACTTAGTGCACTAAAATTATGGCATAACAAATATTCCACTAAGTCACCATTGAAATTTTTGAAATTAACTTCATTAACCAAACTCATTTTAAAACAATACGCGAGCAATATAAGTAAACACGCTGCCATTAGTAACTACGATCACACTACGATTCAATTAATGGTTTCCAACGAATTCACTCGATGTCACGCGAAATTCTATAGTTGTGATTGGTCGACATTGTATGAGACTCAGGTTGCATCCGTGTTGCCATTTACATGTGTTTTGCTTTTCTATTGCAATGAAGTATTCATTCGGAGTATTTGCACCGTTGTTTGGTTTTCTGTGGCCGGCATAATGAACGTTGAGAATATACCTTTCCATGCCTCCGCAGCGTTGCCACAAATCTTGAAATGAATGAAATGTAGTAAATGTAAATACCTTCTATCGTAATTAATAAATTATATTATATAATGTAGGTTGAAAGGAAGGTAGGTGCATAAAATAATATGATTTTGATTAATATGAATATGCTGAATGCTGACTATTCAATATAATATATTAGTGATACACGGAATATTATTGAGGAGGCTTAGCCTCCTTAGCCTCCTTTGACTAGCCGCCCCTGATATATATATATATATATATATATATATATATATATATATATATATATATATATATATATATATATATATAGCTTTAAATAATTTCTTTCTCTTGTTCATAGCTGTGTAGTTCGTATTTATAATGCACCTTATTGAATATATAGTTATGATTGAAATTTCCATCAGTGGCTTATGGATTATAACTATGTTCTTTGAGATTATCTTTCTACTTCATCAACTATTGACTCATAAAGTTAATTCTCTTTATGTATTTCAACACGTAAAATGTTAACCAGTAACAATTAAAATTATGTTCAGTATGGTTTTGTGAATTTATTTTCTAGTGAATGTTAACGAAATTGTCGCTAAAGAAGAGATATTCATTCAAAATTAAAGGAATTTCAAGTAAACATAGTATAATATGAATTTTACCTAATATCTCTGAGAATCTTCTTATGTGTTACAGTCAAAAAGGGAGATCCGCCAGTTGAACTCCCAACTCTTCCTAAACTTCCTTCGTCGGTCTCTGAAGTGGTGGATTCCATTTATAAAACTGCATCATCCCTTTTTCTAGATAAGGCAGATTCGGACGATGGGTGCATGTATCGTCCCGATTATGGCGATGAAGATGACGTCTCAGATGAAGAGGTAGTGTGTCATTGTTTTGAAGAGTCTGACTCAATGGAAATTGAAGATACGTGTCCGTATCTTTGATAAATTGTAACAATGTAAAATCATGAACACAGTCTGGAGGTTTGTTAACTAATCATAATCTTCATATTGCTTTTTTTTGTTCCATACACTCTTTATAATATTTTCCCATTTCAAATTTATATATTTTTTGAATTTTTAGCATTTTTCAGTTATTTATTTAATTTACACGAATTTTTGTTACCAGGTACAATGCAGGCAGAAATGAAGAACCTTCAGAATGTATAAGTTGTACATAGACTTTAATTTATAATATACTAATTAAAATGATGAGTGGCACTATTACAAAATGAAAGGTTTTTTAATGTTACTACCCAAAATTATATAGTGGATAATAAAAAATACATATTAGTAATTTTTATTTTTTTCCAGTTTTCGATAAACTCTGGTTTTCGCGGAAAACATTTCTGGGAATTTACTTTAAAGACAGGTCGGCTAGCATTCTGTACCGAATGAATATATTTGTAGTGGCATTCCTCAAAAGTAGTTTCTGTGATAAAACTATTCTCGAATTCTGTTTCGGAGAGACCAATTTATTCAAGACTGCTTCTTACAGTAAAACTACTTTAATTATGATTGAAAATTAACTTCACCAGCTATTTGTACATTCGTTTGTATAATGCCTATTCGCGTTACTTTTCATCCTCTAATTAGTTACATTTCAATTATACAGCCAATTTGCAATTTCTGGATCAAAACTTGACGTAATACGCATGCTCAATTCTGAACCGCCAACGATTTTAGAACTAGTATAGAAAAATGCGCAGTCACGATTGTTTGGTTATAATTACCATTTCGAGTTTCTGAGCGAAAGCAGAATTGTAACTAAAAATTCTGAATATAAATGAGAAACAATATACTTTGTTTTTATCACTATTTCTCTTCAATTTATTACAACTGCAGTTTCGTAGTACTATTAAATTTTCGACGAGGAGCCGAGAGAGTTTTTGCTTGTATAATATTCCCCACGCCGAGGCGTTGGGGGCTGATAGAAAACGTTATTTCCCACTTTGAATTCCCGGTATGGCACCCCTCAAGTGTAGCTTTTAGGGAGGGTGAATTTTCAAACGTGTAATTGATATCCATGCCCCTGGATCACAAGCCTCACTTTGATTTTTTTATGTCGTCAAGCAGGTCGCCAAAGTCCGCGAACTCAATATACAGTGTTGCCAACTCGGTGTATTTTTCACCAAAACTGGCGGATTTCAGTGTGCCAAAGAGAATTTTAAGAAGAGTTTGAGGAGTGTCTCAAAGCTGGAGCATTTCTGATTTCATTTGGAGAATATTTAGTGAAATTGAAAACGATGCTGGCACTTGCAGCGGCAGGAGGTGGCGCCACGCCAACAACTATTGTAGTTGGTGCTTTTGCTTGCTGCGACCGTTGGAAGTTGTATTGTTTAAGTATCAACAGGCAACACCGCGCGCCAATTCCAGCATTTCCAACAGTGCCAACATCCGAGGTTCAACTTCCCTTGAATATAACACATAACCCAACTTTTATCTGTTTTCACTTCAAAAATATTATTATTAAGAAGTTGTATGAATGTATTTTATTTTGTTCTCAGAATAAGAAATTTTCTTTATAGTTTCCTTGTAGACAATTGTTTTTTTTTTAAATTAATATTTTTAATATTCTCTTTTGTGTCAAATTTCTATAGTACTTGTTTATTCACAACAAACTTTGTTCCAATAGAAATAGGGCAAGTGCATATAACCGATTTTTTGCAATAATGAGCAGCCCTGGGGTAAAACAAGGTATTTTATTTTTGCAGTTTTACACCCTTCCCCTTAATTCTAACACTTTTTATGTTTTATGTTTAATGTTTAAAACCCGCTTAATTCTGTGAAAAATACAATAATAAGCGAATTTTAAACATAACCCCTCTTTCCAACTAAGCCCTAAGGAATTACGACATGTGTCCGTGAGCTTATGTTCATCAGATCCATTTTCAATGATGTATTTTGATTTTTGAATCTCAAATTTGGTGAAATCTGGTGAATTTTGAGGTTACGATTTGAGAATTCTGAAATTTTATAGTTGGCAACACTGTCAATATACCATTCCAATATGGCGTCATTTAAGGTCCGCCATACTTACCGAAACGTGTAATTTTTCCACTGTGAACATGGATCATAGGCACCACGCTGTTGTTTCGTGATCTTTGTTTACAATGAACTGTAGAACAAAGATCTCAAAACGCCATACCTCTGGGGCGACGCCAAGTGGCCGCCATACTGGGGCAATCGTGTCATTTTTAGTAATGAACATATATAATAGGCCCCACCAAGAAAATGTGTCTCCTTTGTTAATTTTGATGTCCTGAACAAAGTTCTAGAAGAGCCATACCGATGCATTGTCGTCAAATTCAGATATTGGCTTAAAAAATTATCACATTTTTGTAGGTTAAGTGTATTAAAGGCCCCACTGCCATACCGTCATTTTTACGTATATTTTGAAGTATAAAGCACGAATATATCACTGCCATACCCATGGCATGTCCTAACGTCAGATATTGGCTTCCAAAATTATCACATGTTCAAAGGATAAGTGTATCAAAGGCCCCACTGCCATACAGGCATTTGTATGTATATTTTGAATTATAAAACACGAATATTTCACAGTCATACCCATGGCATGTTGCTAACGTGCACAATTAATCGTATATATTTTTTTTTATGTATATGATACTACTGTGTGAAATTTTTAGCATATATGTACATATTGAAATAATACAACAGTGGTTATTCTCAAGTATAATTGTTCTCGAAATGAATATTAATAATGTATATAATGTAGGTATTGTTTTACACTGAAGAAACAGGTGTTTTATGTAAAAAATATTTTTCGTTAAAAATATAAACAAGTTATGCAATAAAATTTTTTGTGTTCTTTTATTAAAAACATTTCAAAATGCAAAACGTTTCACTTCGATTTTACCAAGCTGTTATGTAATAATTCACACTGCGTACAGTGTGGTCCAAGTTTAATGCTAAATAATTTGAAAATTATGCCAAATAAATAAATGCTAAAAATTCGATGATTACATTCAGAAAGAAATTTATTTAATTCAAGAAAAAATAATTATGTTACAACCGATCAACTCAAAACATTTCGCTCGTAATAATTAAATTAGAACTGATAGCTGACATAGAAAGAATGCAAGAGATACTACAGATGGCAATAAAAGTCCAAATTAGAAATATTTGGAAAGGAAAAAAAGGAAACACACGTGAAGTATGTGTCAGGGAGGCGGGCAGCTTGAGTTTGGGATTAACTCCTCCAGCCAGATCAGAGGATACACTTGTATGTACAAGTGCATTAAGGATAGGTGAGACGGGATATTTATGGAACATAGGAAGTGTGGCTAGGGTTCAGAGGATTAGTACTGGCCCAGCATTCGCCTTATAAGTTTGCATGCAGTGACTTACATTACCATGAGGAAACCTCTGAAAAAAACTCATGGCAGACCAGTCAGCCCCGGTGTTTGAACCCGAGACCTCCCAAATACTAGCCAGCGTACCTAACGTACTCAACTAACTAGCTTGGTAAACAGAAATATTTTCGGTAGGTATCTATATATTCGTATTTCTCCCTACCCAGATGTTGTAAATTCCATAATCATAAAAAAAAATAGTTCTTTGATGATCGAACGTTGCCAGTTCGCCGGGTTTCGAATCCAACAAATTTTTGTGCCGGCAGTTTGTGTGAGAAGTGTACGTGAAATTCTTGACGCTATGGATGAAGACATTTTTGATGCAAAACGAGCGTGTTTTATTTGCAAATTGAGTGATGATAGTGTTATTTCGTTCAAACAAGAATCGTTTGATAAATGTAAACATTCTTTGAAAATCCGCCAATGGTGTAAATTTAAATACAAAGAAGATAGTTTATCGCATGAAATAGATGATGATGATGATGACGCTTCATCTGATGGCATTGCAGATGTGGATGCATTTGACTACAATTCAGACCTATAACTCGATAACCTATAAGTACGCATTTTCAGAAAAATGGAAGCATTTTGAACATTTTTTCCGCCATATTTGATCCGGCAAATTCGTAATCAGCGACCTCGAAAACCTATGAATACAAGTTTGAAGGTAATTCTGCCCTGTCATTCCAAAGCGTGGCTAAAAACAAAAAAACAAGAGTGCAACAAAGTTAGTAGGTACTCAGAGTCGGACCAGTCAACTGTCATCACAATCGTAGAAGGTAGACGAAAGAGTGATATAAGTGGATTCTGTCCTATCAGTCTTTAGGAGAAGTATGCGAACAAACAAACCAATAATAATAATAGAGCTCCGCCTAATAAAATAATACTTGCTAGCATACGTACAAACATACACACGTAGAGCGCTTTGGCACTAGCAAGTATTAGACATATTTTATACGAAGCCATTTCTCTCTGTTCGGTTCGGTAATACGAAGGCCTACACAAGACAACACACACACACACACACATATATATATATATATATATATATATATATATATATATATATATATATATATATATATATATATATATATATATATATATATATATATATATATATATATATATATATATATATATATATATATATATATATATATTGGAGCGACTACGACAGCCCGAACGAAGAGAAGACCTCGGAGGAGACTAAGATTATAGGAAACATTGTATACTTGTATTCTATTTCATTAACTTGCAGGCTAAATTTTATTTTTGAAGTGAAACCCCTTTAGCACGGTTGTGATTTGAGAATTCGATGAAACGAAAAAGCGACATCAAAAAGAGACAAACATATTCGTAAATAGGATTTAGCCTGCAAGAGAATGAGATAGAATACATTCCTATAATCTTCGGCTCCTCTTTCGTAGTCTCCTCAAAAGTGTGTTGTGTGGGCCTTCGTATTACCGAAAATAACGAAGAGAAATATTGTCTTATCTGTTCATTTATGTGTATTGAAATGTGTAATATTGGATCAAAGATATACATCATAGGATATTATATTAATACATATTCACTATTCCGATTATCCAAAATTAACATGTGTGAGAGAGAAGAGGCTCGAGTGAGGATCTCTAAAAAGCGCTCTTTTAACCAGAGCAACATATCCAATTTCATAACTTATCTACAGAATGAATCCTGGTCTGAGGTATATGAGTCAGCAGATGTAGATGTAATGTATAATACTTTTGCAAATACTTTTCACTATTATTTTGAGATTGCATTTCCTTTATCCTCCTGTAAAATAGGAACAAACCGAGATGCATGGGTAGGTACTGAAATCAAACTATATTCACAGTATATTAAGCACTTATATGTGTGGTAAAAAAAACAAACTCACAATATAAAAGCGAAAGAAAAATGTATAGTCAGTATTTATCGAATCATAGAAAGTCAGTGAATGACAACAAAATTTTAAATTCAAAAAAAAATAAAACCAAATCGGCTTGGACTATTTTAAATTCTCAAACTAACAAAAAAAAATCGCTCAGGAAATTTCCCTAAAAACAGAAAACGGTATTGTTAAAGACCCAGTTCAGGTAGCTGATGCGTTCAGTAGAAAGTTCAATCTGGAAAATCCATTACGTCACAGTGATAATATTCCTCTGTAAAAGTAGCATTTTTCTGAATCCTGTCACTGAAAATGAAATCTTCAACCTACTTACGAACTTACCAAACAAGTTTTCTTCAGGAATAGATGAAGTGCCTATATACCTACTGAAACATATTGCCGAACACATAAGCAGCCCCATTAGTGTAATTATAAATAGAACATTTGAAATGGGTACTTTTCCAAGTGCTCTAAAAAAGGCAAAAATTGTTCCCATTTTCAAGAAGGGAGATCCACAAGGGGAGGACAACTATAGACCAGTGTCAGTGCTACCATCAGTCTCCAAGGTCTTCGAGAGATCAATATACAGCAGAATATTGAATTTTATTCACATACATCAACTTTTGGTAAAATATCAATTTGGTCTACCAGGTAGATCTACTGAATTAGCAATATATCAGACTCTTGAATTTATTGTAAAAGAACTTGATAAAAACCGTGAAGTTGCAGGGCTGTATTTTGATCTTTCGAAGGCCTTTGACACCATTGACCATCAGATACTGATAAAAAGACTGAAAGATATGGTATTAGGGGCTCTTGTTTGGCTCTCATAAACACATATTTGTCAGAAAGACAACAAATTATAAGCATCTAAGTAATGGTCAGCAATGCTATTCTGATCCAGTCGAATTGAAACAGGGTGTGCCACAGAGGTCTATTCTGGGTCCTCTTCTGTTTCTTCTTTATGTTAATAACCTGGGAGAAAACGTGGATGCAGACAGAATCTGCCAATCTGCAGATGATACCTCACTGATTATATCAAAACAGTCTGTGGAATCATCGTCAGACGCAGGATCTTCGGCTGTGCAGCAGATGAGACTCTGGTGTCAACAAAATTACCTGAAGCTGAATGAAAACAAGACTGGGCTCCTAATGTTCAGTAAACATAAAACCGTAAATGAGTCTCTGTACATCTCACTAAACCGTAAGTCTGTACCTGTGACAGCTGACTCAAAATTTTTGGGCGTCTACATCGACTCTTCCCTAAATTGAGGGAAGCAAATATCTAGTGTAGAATCTAGATTAAATAGCATGTGTGGTTTAGTGCGCAGACTGAGAGATCAGCTATTCTCTGATACCATAAGAGTATTCTACTTTTCCAATATACAGTCAATTATTAATTATGGTATTTTATTCTGGGGCTCAGGTAGGAATGCAGCCAACATATTTAAGGCACAAAAGAGAATTGTTTGGTGTATCTTTGGTCTGCAGCCGATGACTTCTTGTAAACCGTACTTCAAGAAATTTGGTGTACTCACAGTGCCCTTCCTTTACTTTCTATCTCTAGTTCTCTTTGTAAGGAAAAATCCGCAATTGTTCAGAACAAACCAAGAAGGATATTCTCAAGCAATGTCGATGCATACCAGGGGCAGGGACACTCTTGAAATCCCTCCACATTATACTGCCTTTTTTGAGCGAGGTCCGTTATTTAGGGCTATAAAGGCATTTAATATGCTACCACAAGATTTGAAGCAGTTGAATGATCTATCTGGCTTTAATAGACAGGTGAAAGTTTTTTTGAAGAAAAAATCGTTTTACTCATTTAATTTCAATTTCTAAGGAGTACATTTCTCAGATATTTTTATTTATCAGGCCTATATGTCCTACAAACATTTCAAACTGTATAGTATGTGTGTTTTTATTATTAAATCCATTATTGTTAAGATGTATGTATGTGTATTTAGTGGTAATTTTATCTAAGCTCTACAATATATCTGTGTAAATTTATTGTAGTAACATTTGATTTGATTGTAATGGTTTTAAAAATCAGTTGTAGTTGACGTTGCTTTGTCATTTTTTATGTGATTTTGATGGCAATAAAGAATATTAGTATTATTATTATTATTAACATATGTGTTCACTCTTATCCCTACGGTGATATCAACATAAACATCAGCATAAAACAATAAGTTTGGTAGAGTCGCGAACACTGTTGGACAGCTAATCCAGAGGTACCGTGTTACAATCCCACTTGTGGATTTTTTCAATTTTATCTTATTTTTATCGTTACAAAACAAGTTATCAAATGTTAATGTTATGGATTAAATCTCGGGTGACTGTTTACCGATGCAATCAATATATATTATCAAACTTCGACATAACTCTTGCTTACGGAGCCGAATAGACGGTAAAATGTACGCTTCACTGCTTCAGTAAAACAAAAAGGTCTTGAACTAGCCGAACCTCTTTTACTACGACGGTGAACCAGGAATTTTGTAATCAATTTCAATTTAGATTTATTGAGATGGGAGATCTAATTATTATATACCTACACCAAGGAATATGGAAAATTTGATATAAACCTAAATTCATTCAAAATTTTATTACTCCAAATTTGGTTTACACTAGTTTCGTAAGTGTAGTACCTGTACAGGTACAGTTTTACCTGACGAAATTAAATCATCATCACAGTCGAACAGACCTTATCAAAAAAAAATTGACATGACATGACAGTTGTGCTCTATGCTTGTGTAACGATTTGAATTGTTTTTATTAAATTCATTATATTATTTATTTTGAGTGTAAGATAATTTGCTTCATTTCCTGCATATTTGTTATTGAAATTCTAGGAGCATATTCAATTATGGATTTTTTAAGTTCAATATTGAATTCTATGGATAAACCCCCTACTTTGACGGAACGTGAGCGTGAAATAAAAAAAAGTAAGTGTAGAGTCCTCATCCAGGACTAATTCTCAGGGTGTATAGTGAATAAATCATGCTATTTTTTAGAGAAAAAAGAAATATATGAAAAATATCAGACTGCAGAAAAAGAAAGATTACAAAGGTTCAAAGAAAGAGTAGACAAAAAAATTTTATCTCATTTTGGGGATACAAATAATACCATGCTGAAGTTTGAATCCATGGATGCTGTTCAGAGAAGTATTGTGTGAGTATAGTGTGAATTTCAGTTGGTTTGCATTATCGAACAATTGAACTGCATTGTTTTTGTTATACATATAAGAATACTATTAAAAACAGAGATATAAGACTACATGTGAAACTTCAAGAGTGTATACAACCAGAGGTTGTATACAAATAAGTTGTGTTTACAAATAGCATTTAAGTAATATAATGTGTGATTATTATAATATCGAAACTCTGCAACTCATTTTATAAATCAATATAATTCACAAAAATAAAGAGAGAATGAACAGCATATCTTACTAAGTCTTCAAAATATCAGAGCGGAGTTAACTCATGATAGATAGATAGATAATCTTTATTTATCCAGTTATACAAATAAATGTGTAGGACACGTCAATGTTAAAAATATAAAAACATCTAAATATATACAATTAATATTCTAACAAGTAAATATAAAAAACAAACAAACATACATATTATCATATACATGCTTTCACAACATTTTTTATAAGTGTACTTATTTTATTTATGACCTGTTTGCAGTTGTTTAAATTATTTTACAGTTCATTCAATACTATTACTGTATGAGTATAATGTATAATAATGTACTTATCAATATCAAAGTAAACAAAACTTGTAATTATCATTATTATACTTAACTTTGTGAGTCATAAATTATTAGTTTTTGCAAATGATAAAAACGGTTGTTTTTTCGGAAGAGACACTCATGGAATTTCGTAATGACGAAAACAAAACAATGGAATATCATTCAGGGATGCAAAGTGGCTAACAACTTACATTTGAAATTGAAAAAAATACTCTTGAGATTATTTTACAAAAACGAGTGGATCTCTAACAGGTTGACTGAGAGAAATTTCATGTTTATATTATGAAAGTTTTGAGTTTCCTTTTTTTCTGATCCTGGTTTGCTACCAAGAAGGTAATTTGTAATTGCTGTTTGGTGAGTTTTTTATGAATAATATTGTTAACTGAAAATCTAGTTTCTGAATCAAACAAATCAAATTCTACATTATACAACCTATATAGCAGTTCAGAATGGATTACCTTAACATAAACATGGTAGATGTTACGTCTCAGGCTACTCAACTGTTTCAAACATTCATTAACACTTTATACCCTAATATAAAATTAACTTTAGAGATGGAAAAAGATAACAGAATTAACTATTTGGATTTTAAATAACAAAAATGGATAACAAACATAAGTTCAATTTTTAGGGTTCCATACCCAAAAGGGTAAAAACGGAACACTATTACTAAGACTTCGCTGTCTGTCCGTCTGTCACCAGGCTGTATCTCAAGAACCGCGATAGCTAGACAGTTGAAATTTTCCAAATTATGTATTTCTGTTGTCGCTATAATAACAAATACCAAAAACAAAATAAAATGAATATTTAAGGGGAGTCCTATACAACAAACCCGATTTTTTTTGCTCGCTATTATCAATGGCAAAAGGTAGGCAATTGAAATATTCACAAATACTCAGTTGTATTTTTACTTTAATAATAAAATTAAAATAAAATAAATATTTAAAGAGCGTCATTTGTTGCCTATTTTTGGACGATATCAATAATGGCAACAAGTAGGCACTTGAAATATTCACAAAATACTCTGTTGTATTTTTACTTTAATAATAAAAATAAAATAAATATTCAAGGGGGGCATAGTCAATGGTACGTACCCTTCGTGCGCGAGTCCGACTCGCACTTGGCCAGCTTATTCACTAACCATCACACACTGATAACGTCATACAAAGTACTTCCCTACATCCATTCCAACACAAAATGGCAGCTCTCAATAGTATGGTACATTGTTTAGTATATATTCTGCTTTCAAACATCAATTTAAACATCGAGAAAAATATAATTAATAATAGACAATAAATTAGATAGAGAGTTTTTCAAAAATGCGATTAGTCAGGTGTATCCCCTTGCAAAAATAATATCAAATGTAACAGCGTCACTTTCATCGGAAATTCAAGTAAAAAGCTCAAATCACTTTAATCTAAGCACAACATCAACATTGCTTACCGTACTGGAAATAGCTTAGGAATTCATATAAAAAATAATAAATCAAAAGTTCACAAAAACCATAAATCACCAGATTATAAAATTAATTGTGGTGATTGTGATAAGTTTCACATTGGTAGAACTTTCAGACCAGAATTTCAGATTACACACCTAGCTTTGTTAATTGAAAGTCTGATTCACATTATGCAAAGCATTTAATCCAAGAAAATCACATATTCAATTTTGACTTCAAAGTATTAAAATATTTAAATAAATACAAACATTCAGGTCTCCTATTGAATAGCCAAATTGATCATACTACAAGCCCCCTTCTGAATCAATTCAAAATTACTGAAGTACCTCACTAGCAGTTTAGAATGGGTTTTTCCTATTTTACTAATAATTATAATAATAAATAATAACCTTCTTTTGTTGCTGAGCAAAAGGCCATCGACCATGGGTCCTTCAGCCGATTTTTGTTCAAATTTTTCTTATATTGATAACATTCAGAAGAAAGAAAAAAAAAAAATATATATATATATATATATATATATATATATATATATAATAATATCTATTTTATTCAACAATCATCATACATCTCAACCAAATAACATGTATATGTATAGACGAGCTATAAACAATGAAAGTGAATTACGTCCAAATTAAATTTTTAAAGACTTTACATGATTCAAAATACTCATGTATATGTATATGGTTCACAATTCACAATAAATTTATATATACCTTTCTTGAACAGCTCATGCTTTCTGATGTGCCTCAAATTTCTAGGCAAAGCGTTGAATAATGAAATGGCCATATAGTGCGGTCCTCCAAATAAAAAATAGGGGTTGATTATAGAGGGGTGAAAATTTAGGGTTGTATGTATTTTTGAATTTATATATCATGAAAAAATAGAACAAAAAATTTTGTCTGAAAAATAAAAATAAAAATTAAGGGGTGGACCGACCATCCCTCGGCCCACCCTCAACATTCAGGGGGATGAAAAATAGATGTCCGATTCTCGGACCTAACCGATATGCACACAAAATTGCATGGGAATCGGTCTAGCCATTTTGGAGGAGTTTAACAAATAAAAAATAGGGGTTGATCGTAGAGGATCATAGAGCAATCACCAAGGTGATTGCTGTCATTCTCTTGGTACCACGATGTTGTGTGGGTAGAATTCGTAATAATTCTCAAAAATCACGTTTATCTTATTTTAAATAATTTCATATAATGTAGTACAGTTTAATAATTTTATGGTTTGTCACATTAGTTTTGTGTTTTTTCCGTTGTTGAAGATGTTATGCTTATTTTATAACCTCAAACATTCGAGTCCCGATGAAGGCTTAAATAGAAGCCGAAACGTTGACAAAGAATATAAGAAGTACACTTGATTAGCCTTTAATTCATCCGTTTAACCCATTATCCTATTTGATGTATCACGACCGAAGTTATTCTTTCTGATGTATATATATATATATATATATATATATATATATATATATATATATATATATATATATATATATATATATATATATATATATTCTTCTTGGGTATTTTCCTGCAGAGGTATGGTTATCATCCTGGTAGAGAGTTAATATGTCATCTTGATTCTTGAGTCTTTCAACGAATCTATCAAATAGATTGTTCAGTCTCGTACTTCTTGGTTCAATGCTGATGCTCGAATGCAGTAATCTATTTGATGGATTGTGGAGTATATTATTTGGATGTCTCATTCTTGTGATGGACCTAAGTGCTGTTGTCTCTGCTATTTCTTCATTTCTCAATGCTGATTTCCAACAGTTGGCAAAAATTGGGAGAGCATACTCTTATAATGGGCGGCAAATAGTCTTATAAATTTTTACTTCTGTTTTGATGTTGATACCTTGATTTTGGTAGGTTAATTTGATGAAATACTCTAGCAATGGTCTTCCTCTTCATGTTCTTCGTGTGAAGGTTGAAATTCAATTTATTTATTTATTTATTTATTTAATCAAACGGACCTGCCATTTTACATTATTATATAATTTATTATCAATTTGGACTCCTAAGTATTTTATTGAAGATAGTGGATGTATAGATTTCCCATCAAGTTGTAGGTAACATTCAGGTCTCCTATTGAATATTGATCATACTACAAGCCCCCTTCTGAATCTTTTCAAAATTACCGTACTACCAGACTAGCAGTTTAAAATGGATATTCCCTATTTTACTAATTATTTATAACAATCCTTCTATTTAACTTTTCCACACAATTAGTCATCTACATATTTCTTGTAATCGATATAACGGAGAAATATATTTAGTTTGCATTTAGCAATCTGAAGAAAGTGAAGTTTGACCGAAACGTGTCATGCGTATTTTATTTAATAAATGTGTAAATTATTTTTATAAACCATTGTGTATATATTGAGGATAAGCTACATTCTGCTTTCGAAAAAACTGAAACAATGGTGAATAGCAGACTAGAAGGTTTGTGTGCTGGGTAAATAAACCCAATGGATCCTTGTTTGTACACTTCAATTACCTCTGAGAGTATGTGTCCGCCTGTTGTACAAAATTATGAGAAGAAAAGTACCCCATCTGAAAATATCATTATTGGAAGGAACAAGACATTATCTTTACGTACGACTCCACCTCCTGTAACAAGAAAAAACTGGTTCTTTGTTTATAGGCTTGCTAATGATGCAACTGAAGTCGACCTCTGGAATTTCTTGCTTGAGATAAAAGATACTGAGTATTACATTAAAAAACTTACGCAAGAGACACGGCAAATTATTCCTCCTTTAAGATAGGCATCTCAATAGCAGACAGTGCATTTGTTATGAGAGCCGAACTATGGCCTGAGAGAACCTTTATCAATAGATTTTTTTCAAGTCAAATTTTTTAGGTATGCCACAGCCTCAGAGGCCAAGGGGTAATAAATCAGCCCAGAATATATCGAATTTTTCCGCCTACTACTATCTCAGTATTTTATCTGAATAAAGAGGCTTAAGAACTAAAACAACTAGATTCAGCTGAGATTGAATTCTCGCACATCACTTGGTGAAACATCATAAAGAATAAAGTATAAACTTTAAAATAAAAACACTTGGCTTATGTTTCATGATATAAAAAATATTTAGATACTGTATTTAGCAGTAACGAAAAGTCGACATGTTTCGAGTTATGAATAATCTTTGTCTTGATAAGTCTTGATAATGAGTTCATAACTCGAAACATGTCGACTTTTCGTTACTGCTAAATACAGTATCTAAATATTTTTTATATCGTGAAACATAAGCCAAGTGTTTTTATTTTAAAGTTTATACTTTATTCAACTAGATTCAGAATAAACAGAGTGCAGTTGGTGCTGACGTTGTGCACATAACCGAATCGTGGCTTATTCTATTTTCCGGTGTGACCGTGAAAATTCAAGTTGCCTTTATTCTCTGACGCCGAGGATGTTTGGATTGAGATCTGTTTAACTAGTAGTGTAAATTGCTTCCTGTGTGTATCTTCCACCGGATGATAATGATGCTCTCGCCTCATTACTTGATAATTTGAACTTTATTTAAGAAAAGTTATGTGACTCGCGTGTATTGATATGTGGTGACTTTAATATGCCCTGTTTGTCATGGTCACTAAGTATAAGTGGACTTGTAGCGTATAACGTTAGTGATCGAAATAGCGAACTAATTGATTCATTTTCATTTAACGGATTTTCCCAATTCAACTATATATAATGATAACTCGAAAATTTTAAATCTTAGTTTCTGCAATCTCTACGATGGAATATCTGCAGGAATATGATTCTCCATTAGTTCCTGTTGATCCCCACCATGGCTCAATCGAGTTTGTCTTTACATTTTCACTTATCCTAAAGAAACTAATTCCATCAATAAATGAAAGTCTTGGTAGTATAAATTCAGAAAATATCTTCGGGCGTGATTTTTCCGTCGATTATATAACTCATGTGTGAATGAGCCAATAGAATCCGTGAATTTTGCCTAACGACTGCGTATAGATAAGTGAATATACCCTTGACGACGTGATATAATCGTTTTGGTGTTTCGCCTCGTGTCAAAATGTATGAATATTTTCATATTGACGGTGTTTTGACGTTTGTCAAAAAAAATTAATATTTTTTAGTCGTTATATAATCGTAACGAATACCACTCGAGCAATCGAAAATAATCGATTATACTGACCTCGTCACTCGGCGTATTTTTTTAAAACACCACTCGAGCTGAGCTCTCGTGGTGTTTCGCAAAATACGTCTCGTGACTCGGTAGTAGTATAATCGATTATTTTCGATGCTCTTGTGATATTATTACTGATTATATGGTTGACAGTTTCTATAAGATCATCGATCGTAATATTTTAAATCATATTCCCATGTATCATAGAAAAGCTAAGTATCCTCAATGACATCATTAAAAAAATTGTTGCAAAAAAATACTCCCAAGAAGTGGAAAATCTGAAAATGTAGTTTGGACTACGTAAAATTCGAAGAACTCAAGTTTATCGGACAATCTGTGGGAACAAAACATTTATAAATGTGACATATTTTGCAAATTACTGAAAAAATTGTGTTTTTCATGAATTTAAGTATGAATATCTTTTCATATATTTGATGTATTTCATTATTAACAAATTATGCGATTCTAAGGATTTTTATGCTACTCTTATTATGCCGTGTGCCTTCCGCTTCGTTTGATAAGATGTAAAGATATATAAAGAGTTGATAGAGTAAGTATACCCATCTCAACAGAAGAAACATTTATAAATGTGACATATTTTGCAAATTACTAAAAAAAAATTGTGTTTTTTATGAATTCAAGTATGAATATCTTTTATTCATACAAGCATTTTTGATGTATTTCATTATTAACAAATTATGCGATTCTAAGGATTTTGATGCTACTTTTGACAATAAATATCTAAAAAACCTCATTATATCGCAGGGTAAGCTTATGCGATTTCCATTGAAAGCTTCATCAAAAAAATTCATCATGAGATTTGTTGAAATAATTGTATTGCTAATTTACAGACATGAAGTTGCAGAAACTCATAATTTGTTATCATATGCCTTTGGTGTTGATGGAGTAGATAGATACATGAGATTATATCGCAAAGATCACCCTCCTTGCGAAGATGAACTGGCTGCAAGACGTCGTGGAGACCCTTGGAATGAACAAATACAGCAACAGCTTCTGGAACAAGTATGCTAATATATTCAATTTATATTGTTATTTTGAACTAAAATTTCTAGATGGTATCCAATATATATATATCTTTATGTATGTATTTTATTTTATATTTTTGGGAAAAAGAATGAATTTTAATATTTACTATATTATTACGTATCTGAGGACGATACATAATAATATTTCTGAATGTTGTTGTGTTTATTGGTTTTGTAATATTCACAATATTTGAGATAAAAAACTTCTATTCTATTCTAATATAGTAAATATTACTATTTATTATTTTCTCCAGAAATACAAAATCAAACACATATACATATACAAAGATATACAAAATGTAAATACCCTTTGTATAAAGCTATAAGCTACATAAAGCTATGTAAATTATCAACTCTTTTGTAAGTAAACAAGGTAAATTTTGAATAAATTATGAAAATAAAAAAGACTCCTTTGAAGTAAATCTTTTTTAATGGCTGATCGCATTTATCTATTTCCCTCTTAAAAATATTTCATAGTGATTGCTTTAATCTTAAGTTTATAGAAAATTATATTTCTATATCTTGTATTATGTAGATTATTTGTGAGTCTTGTAATATCTGCCTTTAGTGTGTACATAAACTTTCTACCTTTCTTACCAAATGTCTCTCTTCAATACAAATCGAATTAACTATTCTTGTATAACTTCAGATTACGACGGGTGTGTAGTCTTGTGTCCCCTATATTGTCATACTTGATCAATGAATCATTCAAAGAAGGTATTTACCCTGAGGCCCTGAAAAAATCGAATTCCATCCCAATATTCAAGAATAAAGGATCGAGATATGACATTACAAATTATAGGATACTATCCTTGCAAAATCAGCTAGCAAAAATATTTGAAACTGCCTATTATATCCGGCTTGTTGACTTTTTGAACAAATTTGATATTTTAAAAGATTTTCAGAATGGTTTTAGAAGGGATAGGTCCACGTCTACAGTACTCGAGGGTGCTTTCACATATATATATGGGGCATTGAACGATGGATTCAATACTGCTGCTTTGTTTTATGATTTAAGTAGGGCCTTCGATTCAATAAGACATGAACTTCTCTTTGAAAAACTCATGATCCAGGGGATACGTGGAAAGGCATATTCATGGGCTGTGTCATATCTGACAAATCGTAAGCAGACAATAGTGATTGATGATACAAAATCAAATGAGTTAGATATTTTATCTGGAGTACCACAGGGATCTATTTTGGGTCCTCTGCTCTTTATCATGTTTATGAATGATCTATGTATTGCTGATGAAGCTAAACTGGTGATGTATGCGGATGACACGAATATACTGATTTCCAGGAAGACAGAGGGAGAACTGATGAATGCAGCGAATCAGGCATCTCACTCTTTTAGCGATTGGTGTTCTAAAAATGGACTAGTTATAAATGCACTCAAAACATTTGCTATTCGATTTTTACCAAAAAATGTACCTGATGACCATAGTCTACTATTTAAGGTACTTGGTAGATCTATTGAACAGGTAAAAAGGATCAACTTTCTGGGAGTGATGGTGGATCATAAGCTTACATGGGGGTTTCATGTTGATGGGGTGTGTTCGAAATTGAGCTTAACATGTTTTATGATGAGAGCTCTTAGAGATTCGGTTACTATACATGTTTTACGGCTGATGTACTTTGGATTGGTCCAGTCGGTGCTGTTGTATGGTTTGAAGTTCTGGGGTGCAGTTGGGTGCTCTGGCGCTGCTTTCTGCGCACAGAAGAAGGTGATAAGATGTATGACATTCTCTCACCATGTGGAGCACTGCAGGCCTAAGTTTGTGAGCCTCCGAATCTTGACACTACCCTGTCTGTACATCTTTAACTTGCTCTGCTATATCAAAGCCAATGAGAACTCATACATAAAGAACAGGGATCTGCACAACTATCACACTAGAGATAATCATATGATGCACTTACCTTTTTCAAGGTTGAAGGTTGCGCAAAACTCACATGTATACCAAGGTATTAAATTACTTAATAAAATGAGCAACCTTATCGATGTTAATGTGAGAATGTTAATTTTCAAACATCGGGTGAAGGAGTTTTTGCTAAAACATGCATTCTACTCTGTGGAGGAATTCATGAATGTTCAATTGTGATGTGACTTTCCTTATAATTTATGAGATATTTATGTATGTTTATTATCTTGTATTTTATGGAGCAATAAATTATTATTATTATTATTAATCAAATGTGCATTTAGTAAGCTCCCCATGCTACATAATGTACGATTGGAATAATGCAAACTTAAATATTTTCATCTGCGGTAATTCCAGGAATCGTGGGTTTAATCTATACATATAGCAAGGCTTAAATTTTCCTAATATGTCCTATCGTAGATATTGATTTACTGAACAAGGGTTAATTTACGTTGTATCAACTAAAAGCATTGAGTTTTGATTTTTTTTTGTTCATTTACAAGAAGTTGTTAATAAATTATCTTTTTACTATTCATAAAAAATTATGTTACTTCCTTTGATTTCAGTCAACTTTCATTTTGTACCATAAAGAAATTTTACTCAATCTAACAATACATCATACAGAGTATAATACTAAAGAAGGAAAATTAAATTTATAGATATTCAAGCAACTTTCTCCAGACTCTATTTGCTAGGTAACATTTCTAAACTGATGTACCAATAAAACGGTTTTGCTCATATGCACTTATCTGAGAGATCTTTTCTATTCTTATTTTGCGAGGTAAATTTTTCATGTTCTTCACATATTGAATCGACTAAATTCCATTGAATCTTATGTTCTTCGTATTCACTGGCTTTATTTATTTATTTATTTTCTTTTTGCTAACACAATTCAAAGATTTGAAAAAAGCAACGTCACAACAGCTTATGAGTATGTAAAATTTGACAAAATAACAAATTATTACAACAAATAGGTATAAATATACATGATATAAAAGGGTTGTACTACACAACTAACAATAATAAGAAAATACCACAACAATACCGACAAACATCAAGATAACAACTTGAAAGTTAAAGGAATATAAGCATTTGTTTTTTACAAATCTTGAGGCTGCCCTTTAAATGAACTTGATAATATTTTTGTCTTTATTACTTGAATTATTTAAGAAATATATAATTGACTAGTAATATTAAGTTTGTATTATTGTTTCAGAGACGTCTTGATAGTTTAGACAAATTGGAATTTGAACAATCTAAACAGAAGAAAAAAAAGTTTGTACCAAATAGTAATTACAAGGATAAATATGCACATCTCATAGGACACGAAGCAGCTTTAGAAGCTGCGAAAAATATAGAAACTAATAAGTCTTATGGATTTGGTATGTAAAATAGTATTGAGTTAAAATTATTTTTCAAAATTAGTGAAATCATATCTTCATAATACTTAGAAAATGGGTTATTAATCAGTTTTTCACTAATTTAGGAACAGGTCTTTTACTTGAACCTTGGTATCTAGGTATTACTTTTTCAGTAATAATGCATATTACTTATAGTCCGGGAGCCAGCGACCGGTTTTTGCGACCAATTTTATATCCACTGATAATTTGTAAAATACTTAAGATGATTGTACTATAAATCACTGTGAACGTCAGCTGCGGTACCGAGAGTCTGTTTGGCAACCGCAGCCACGTAAAAAAAAACTAGTGTTTAGTTATTTTATATCGGTTGAAAATTGGTACAAGAGTAGTTCACATAGTATTAATTTGAATAAATGTAGTCAGCTGGTCTTATCGCGGTTTATTGTACGTCAGCTGGCCATGTAAACTCAACAAAAAAAAATAATTTTCAGTGATTTTACATCGGTTGAAAATTTGTCAGATGAAAATCAACGTAATATTTAAACAAAAAAAAACGTCAGCTGGCTATACGTCGGGAGAAAGATCGTCAGCTGGCGCAGTGAAAGTTGAATCTCGATAGACAGTTACGAGCTGCGCACACTAATTAATATGCGTCAGCTGACGAGAGTGCAACCGACACACAGCCAGCTGACGTTTTTTGTTCGTTTGAATATTATGTTAACTTTCAACTGACAAATTTTCAACCTATATAAAATAAAATATGCAAAGGTATTTCCACATAAGAGCAAGGTGGGACTCGAACCCACAATCCTCAGTTTACAAGCGATACACCTTACCGCTGGGCTACCGAGGCCTCCCATTATTTATTTTATATCGGCTGAAAATTTGCCAGTTGAAAGTTAACATAACATTTAAACGAACAAAAAACGTCAGCTGGCTGTGTGTCGGTTGCAAACTCGTCAGCTGACGCATTTTAATTAGTGTGCGCAGCTCGTAACTGTCTATCGAGATTCAACTTTTACTGCGCCAGCTGACGATCTTTCTCCTGACGTATAGCCAGCTGACGTTTTTTTTTGTTCAAATATTACGTTGACTTTCATCTGACAAATTTTCAACCGATGTAAAATCACTGAAAATTATTTTTTTTTGTTGTGTTTACATGGTCAGCTGACGTACAATAAACCACGATAAGACCAGCTGACTACATTTATTCAAATTAATACTATGTGAACTACTCTTGTACCAATTTTCAACCGATATAAAATAACTAAATACTCGATTTTTTTTACGTGTGTGGGTGGCTGCGGTTGCCAAATAGACTCTCGGTACCGCAGCTGACGTTGACAGTGATTTATAATACAATGATCTTAAGTATTTTACAAATTATCAGTGGATATAAAATGATTGACAATAAAAGGTCGCTGGCTCCCGGACTATTAGTTATAATACCAGTCATCAAGTTACAGTCAGAAAAAAAAGGAAGCTGGTTTGTTATATTTTCAATAAAATATTATTTATTATTATTGTTAAGCAGTAATAATTGTAAGCGGAGACTCATGAAACTATTGATTTGATTTGTTAGCGTCACTTAATAAGTAAGTTTGAATATCACAAACACCATCAAAGTTCTTCATTATTATCATAGTGGTTATCAACATCACCGCCTATATCTACAAGTAGTGGACGAACACATTGTTCAAACCCTTCATTGTTTCCTCCAGCCTGATCTTCAATTGGATATTTTTGTAGAGTTCACAGTTTCTTCCCTCATACCATTCCAAGTGCATATAACCGTATTTGTGAGAAAATGTCTCGTTAAGAGCATGCTGCATCGCTTCTTATAAATTACATAAAGTGAACAAGGAAAATTCTTTAATAATTAAAAAAAAAATTAACAAACAACTTTCCAAGGAAGCTGGTTATACGTATTCAGCAACGCATAATCTGCATTCACAATCGAACGGTGAATTATAGAAATTGTCAAGTCACCCCGACTCAAAATCTGCATACAGCTGTTTCGATCTTATTAGATCTCATCAGTGCAGCTTATTTGACTCGGAGTGAATTAACAATCTTCTAATTGTTCCCCAATACAAATCGTGGTCAGTAACACTGGCTGGATAACAATCCAGAGCGCCATCCCACCAAAGATATTGGGAAACAACAATTCACCGTATAGACTGAAAATGCAGAAATTCGTCGCTTGAACACGTACCTCCTGATATGAAGATATCTACTCTACAACAGTGGTGTATATGATTCCAAGGCACACTAACATAGTGATTTAAAACCTTTGGATATACTCACGAGAGCGCGCTCCGAATATTCTAGTCGCTTAATACGCAAAATACAACAATCAAATCTTGAAAAACGTACTTGCTGACCATGGTCAATTTCATACATTACATAAAGTGAACAAGGAAAATTCTTTAATAATTTTTAAAAAAATTATCAAACAACTTTCCAAGGAAGCTGGTTATACGTATTCAGCAACGCAAAATCTGATGAGATCTAATAAGATCGAAACAGCTGTATGCAGATTTTGAGTCGGGTTGACTTGACAATTTTTATAATTCACCGTTCGATTGTGAATGCAGATTTTGCGTTGCTGAATACGTATAACCAGCTTCCTTGGAAAGTTGTTTGATAATTTTTTTTAAATTATTAAAGAATTTTCCTTGTTCACTTTATGTAATGTATGAAATTGGCCATGGTCAACAAGTACGTTTTACATGATTTGATTCTTATAAATTGTTTTCCTATTACCCCTAAGAATACCTGTTTGATGTGGATGAAAGATCTTCAGGGAGCAGCCATAATAAGCCCTGATAATTTTATCTCGATGAGGTCATCTCGGATTCGTCGTCCACGAAGAGTAATTAATTTAGGTTCTTTTAGCATATCCTCATATGATAGTTCTTTTAGTTATGGGGTTATTTTCGTAAATTTTCACTGAACTTGTCTCAAAATCCTTGACATATTACATACTCCAAACGCATTTTGCATATTCGAGCGTTTGAGTATCCTTTTGCAGGAATGATCTCTGAAGGCTGTGTTGGTTAAGTAAGTCAATGCATTTGCCTTTCATTTGCATAATCTGCCGCTGCCATCTTAAAGCATCGGCTATAAGAATTCTCAAATCTCTTTGAATATGGGCACAGGTTAGTTCTGAATTTCATGGGAATTAATCCCGATTTGTGATATTGGGAGAAACATGCATATAATTCAACTCAATTTATTTCATTAAGTACTAATAAAAATGTTTACAATCGTCGGTAGTTAAACATAATCATTCTAATATACAAAAACAACATAAACCATCATTACCCAAAATCAGTCACATAAAGAGAACTGTGACAACCCTTGAAACATACAAACATGCAAAAACAGTGCATATAAAATAGGTCACAATTTAAACTTTAAACATACTGTAGAAGGCGTTGGTTATCAGGTACCTCTTTGCTTCTTCATTGAAACCTTTCTCGTATTATGCCGTGTGTCTTCCCCTTCGTTTGATAAGATGTAAAGAGATGATAGAGTAAGTATACCCATCTCAACAAAAGCGGACTTGTAATCATCTCTGTATCCTAGACCCAACAATTTTCTGATTGCCCTTCTTTTAAGTCTAAAAACCTTTTGGAATTGTTCTCTGTGGTTTTTTCTGTGTGCAGTTACATAAGCATATGTTAGTAAATCGCTCTTACATGTTTGTTTTGGCTCGATTGTTCCAACAGATAAATCATTCATTTGTCGCTTCATTTGTTGGAAGCTCTCTGAGCAAAGCACTCATGGTGTCCAAAAAATCTGAGCAATGAAATTATACCACTCTGGTCTGTGAGATTAATACCCTGATTTCCCTAGATGATATTTTTGAACAATTTTTACAGAGAGCCTGTTTACGCCAATCATATGAGCACCTAAACAGATGTTATTGAAACACATATACCATGTTAACTATTTTCTACATAATAGCCGAAACAGAGTTATGCTTTCTTTTTACATATTGGTTTAAACTAGTTGTGTTTGTATATTTTAGATAATTTTTTCACTTAAAACTGAAAATTATCGGAAGAACTGGTAGGCGGAAATATAAACACGTGGCACTTGTAAGGGTAACCACAGACTTAGCTATGATATACCGATATAATTTTAATTATATTTGATATTTCCCTATTAAAATCTAACTAAAATAATCAACTTAAAATACATTTAAAATGGCAAATGAATATTTTCTATAACTTTGTTACATGACATCAGTGTGGACTTTCTCACAAACGTTAATCAAAACATAAAATTATAGATGTAAATATACATTTTTATTCGTGAGTGCTTCATGATTTATATAAATATTCAGTATGCATGTGCCTCGCCAATATAGGAATGAGTAATATTCACCTACTGGGCAATTGAAAGGTGAATTATGACTGTGATATTATTCTTAATGAGTAAAAAATCATAAGGATGCAAAGCTCACAGATAAGAAGCAAGAGGGGATCGGACAGTAATCAGATTAATATCTAAAATGTACTTAGATAAATAAATATACTGTTTTGCGATTATTTATCGAATAATAATCCAATATAATACATTTAAATATTTTTAAATGAAGAAATAAAGTGTTATTTACAATATTTTGAATCCGTACTGAAACACCAATCACAGCGCGTGACGTCATTTGTGGGCAACCATTGACTGTACGGGTACTACCTACTTAGTTCACTCAGTTATATAGTTCCATAATTTTGTTGAAATTCTAAAAATTGCTGAAAGGTTACTGATAAATTAGGATACAGTAATCGATTTAAAAACTGTCACGTGGTGTTCCACCAGTTTTTCATATTGGAAACAGGATTTACGAAAGCCGACAAGGGAAATCTTCCCAGAGTGGATATGTTTATGATTTGCAATTTCTTTGCACGTAATTCAGATTTTTGTGACGCTGTATTTCGAAATGTGAAAATTCTGTGTAAGTATTATAACTATATAATATTATAGGTATTATAACAATCAAAACATAACCTAAAAAGTATAAACTTCAAAAAATATTACGTCCGAGATGTTACAGTTGAAGGATAACTTCTTTTTCTGTTACTTTGACAATGAAATTTTGTAGGGAGACAGCCATGCTTCAACATTACCTTATCAACAGCCGAAACTGTAGGATAACTGTAGTTTTCTCAGAGGGGTAATAATACGACCGAAAACGGGTAATCTGGCTTGCGCAACTCAAGCCCATTTTGGACACTTTAACAATAAACATTATTTAACCATATTAAATACAAAAATTCATGTACGCAAAAAATGAGGCGCTTACTGGATAGATGAATAATTTTTCAATTAGTTATGCAATTGAGAATTATTAATTTTTGTTTAGATATAAAAATTTCAATTAGTTTTCGAGATATTTGCAAAAAAACAAACCCCTTTGTTTTCTTTCAGTCTATTATTTATAACTTTTACAATTTTCGCGAGCGGAATTATTTTTTTCAAAAAATATCTACATTCTATTCCGAATCGAATGGCACCTTGCTCATATTTTTCAGAGACTGCTGAAAAAAGTTGAAAAAAAAGCACTTGTTGACTAGACTAGTAATGTACCTATGTTCTCTTAAATATTACCTCTAACATTGCACAATGTATATTCACTACAATTTAATTTAAGCACATTTCATTCCATTTTTTTGTAGTAAGTAATTACTGCACACTTACGTCAAAATGCTCTTCACAAAAGTAAATTGATGAAGTTACAGACATTCCGTCGCACCTTCTTTTCGCTAAGTTGAACCATTTTTTTTCGTATATCTGCTTTTCTTGGCATATCAATGAATATTTTATTTGGAGTAGTTTTTGATGTGTTCGTACACTGAGATACTGCACACCAACGATATTTTTTTTCGTTCCATAACAATAAATCAAGAATGTACTCTACGAAACAAAACTTCTCGCGAACTCATGTGTTATGACCACAAATGACGTCACGCACTCTCAGACGACATAAGGTGGCGTTTTGGCGGGATTTTTGAAAAACAATATTAAAACATGAATTTGAGTACCTAAAAGGCTATAAATAAATAAAATTTTATTTTTTATGGGAATAAGTACCCATAAAGATTAATTAAAAACACTTCTTGAAAATTTGGCCGATCCCCTATTAGTATGTATACAGTTACATTCAAAAAGAATATATGGAAATGGTGCTTGGCGCCTAATTCTAGGAATTCAAATTGTGAAACGAAAGCTGAAACAATGACTTACCAAACAGATATCAAAAAAAAATTTTAAAATCAGGATTAGATGAACTTTTGAGAAAAGCATTCTAAACAATTCATATACGTATATTTTATTTATTTCCTTATAATCTGTTCTCGAAAAGAGAGAGCCTTTAACACATATTTCGCTCCCCGATATCTACGAAAATATTTATTGATTGTGCCGTGTTATAAATCACCTCGCTAAAATAAGAAAGTTCCTCAGCCAGCAGATGATATTTGTTATCATTGTTTGACAGAAATCGAATCAGTTCTTTTATTTTCTGAAATTCATACGTGGTTTTAAACCATTCTTTTTTCATACCGGTCTGTTCGTCAACATGTAGAGACATTTTCTTACAGAAGGGAGTGTCCTGACATCTGACCTGAAAAATGCGTAGTAAATTTACGACATTTGGGCCCATTAGAAATAAAATTTTATTATAGTAGGTATCTCTTATATATACTAAATTGAACTGAAATTTTCAAAACAAAGGCGGGATTTACTTGGGTTTGAGACATAGTGAACTGAGATTCGTCATATAATATTTAGGAAATAGTTTTTAGAATAGTACAACTCAACTTTTTGTTGTATTATTTCAAGATTTTTTGCAAATATTTGCTAAAGCAAAACTGGTAACACGTTTCTGCCATGTTTCATCAACATTCGAAGGCTTTTTTTCAGAAAGGTATGCAACCGGTACTGTTGTCGGCCATGTTAAACTCTTATTCTATATTGAATTCAATAAATCCAGTTAAAATAGTGCTTGAGAAAGGGAGTCCTGAGGTACGTGCGACGTCTGTTTTCTCAAAAAGGTGTGCGAGGAAACGCCATAAATTAATACTCAGGTTAATGGTTAACATGAAAACTTTTTATTCACTCAGTCAATTTCTTAGGTGGATCATATGATCACCATATCTATAACTTATTACATATATTGTGAAAACTTCGTCAAGCACTGACATGTAACTCAAAAAAAAAACGTATAGTAAATTTAATTCCTTCAAAATTACTTCTTTTTTTCTATAAGTTGATGTGAAACCGGCAAAAGCGATAAATATTTGTAATCCTGTCAAGAGTGAAATTATATTTCTCCCTTTAAAGTAAATATTTTTTTTTCAGTACCAAGTGAGAACAAAAGAGATATTAGGTCAATTGAACAAACTATGGCAGATATAAAAGCTAAAAAGAAACAGAAACTCGATAATAATCACCCGAATGAGGACATTCAGGAAGCTTAGGCAGTGAACTTGAATATACAATGTAAATTTTCTAGGAATACTGATCCAATGTTTTTCTCTTAATAATATTAGACTGTAATTAAACTACGTTGTTTCAATATACTTTTATACTTGTTACCATGTAGAACTATCATTGTGTACGCAACCGTGACTGTAGGTTGATTTATTCGAAAACAATCTACCTATAATATGAACATTTTACCAAAATAACCAAGTAACATTGCCATGAGTGACGTGAAGTATCAAAATACTGAATCAGTTATACCAACTATCAAAATTATCAAAGTGTACAGATTGTAAAGAATGTAAAAAAATCGTTAAATAGAAATACTCGAGCGCGTCAGATATTAATAGTTTATACACCCCACATGTCCCTGATAACGAAGGTAGGTTAATCTGCCGGTTTTTTTTTGCATTTTTGTGAGTCTCCTATTTCCTTGTCACGCGAAAATCGTCAGATTAGTACATACTCTTCTGCATGTAATTATTAACTCACCTTGCCTTAATCTGAAGCGCTCGAGTTTTTCTAACAATCGATTTTTTTACTAATCTGATCGGCTGCCTTAGACGAACGTCTCCATATCAAGGGTTCATGTATGGGGGGGATTGGTACTCAACAGGATGCAAGGTTTCCCCCCATACGTTATTCTGCCGCGCTTGAGTAAATCCCAAAATCCCCTCTTGGGCTCCCCTACTATCAACAAGTAGCTTAGCAATGAGTGTAGATAGGAGTAATATATATATATATATATATATATATATATATATATATAAATATATATATATATATATATATATATATATATATATATATATATATATATATATATATATATATATATATATATATATATATATATAAATTGAATATAGACGACAATATGTTTTTTATGTTTTTATTTATATATATATATATGTATATATATATATATATATATATATATATATATATATATATATATATATATATATATATATATATATATATATATATATATATATATATATATATATATATATTTTTTTTTTTTTTTTCAATCTGTATTGTCCACTCTAGTTTCGTATCTACAGCTAGTCCCAGATAATTGTATTAATTCAATTCTTTGATTTTTGTTCCATTTGTTGTTGAGTTGAGTGTTGTTCTATTCATATTTTTTTGGTGAAATAAAAGAGCTACTGTTTTATCTAGATTTATAATTAATTTATTGTTTTGAAGCCATCTATGAAATTGCATTCAATCCTGGTTTATATTGCGCTGTAGAGTTTCTAAGTTTGGGTTCACATAATATAGAGCTGTCATTAGCGAGCATGTAGTGTTGGGCTCTAATGCCTGATGTTTTCAGGTCTTCAACATACAGGAGATATAGTATAGGGTCCATGACTGACCCCTGAATAACTCCTTAGTTTACATTTTCTTCGAAACTTTTTATTTGGTCTATTTGTGTATATTGCTTCCTTTGTTTCAGAAATATTTCTATGAATCTGAGTTTTTCCGGAAATACCCATGAGTTCACTTTTTTGCAGTAGAATCTCATGATCAACGAGGTCAAACGCCTTTTCTAGGTATACAAAGATGATAATTACATAATTTCTTGAATCTAGACTGTAACTAATTTTTTGTATCAAATCTACAGCTACGCCTAAGGTCGAGCTATTTTTTTGGATGCCATATTGGTGATTTGAGAATTTTAAGAAGCATATTCTGTCTTTTAGGATTTTTCAATGATTTTGGAAAATATTGATGTTAGAGCTATTGGTCTATAGTTGCCTGCATTTGTTTTATTCCATTTTTTATAGATTGGAATTACTTTTGAGATTAGGTATTGTGGTGGTATTTCTCCAGTCTTAAGCACTTAAGTGTTGTAATTCCATCATTTCCGGGTGCAGTCCATGATTTTAATGATTCCAATATTTTGGTTAATTCTTTTTCGGTGCACTTCTTTATGTAAATGTTGTTTTTATAGCTGCAGTATTTAAATTGGTTTTTTGTTGCTTCTATACATTTATGAAGTATTCGTCATTTTGTTGCATATATCTTCCTTCTACTGTATACTCTTTTCCATCGATAATTATTTTGTCAATTTTGTTTCTAGATTATTAATCACTTCCTTACTACAATCCCAGATTTTTTTTTGTATTGTTATTGGCATTTAGAAATTTTTTACTGTAACAGTTCTTTTTAGAATATCTTAACTTTATCTTTGCTTGATTTTTCAATAACTAAAATTTTCTTCTTAACCCTTAATCGACCAATGTATTCCATGGGATACATTAGTAATGGAATTTTTCTGTGCAAATCTTAGGCCAGTAGCGATCAAACGGGTAGGGTATACTGTAAGATACATAAGCATCAAAGCGTGTTGGTATGGTGGGGAAGCCTGTGGCGCCGCGGTGAAATTTAGAACCAACCGTTATTATCGAGTTGCGATGGCGACATCAACAAATGCTTACGAGGTGAGTAAATTATTGATAGAATAGTGTTATTTTCAAGTTTTACTTCTGTTTGGTATTTTGCTAGGTAAATTAGATATTTAAAATTGATCATGAAATGTTCATTTATCATTCCAACCCAACTAAAATTTGATTTGACTTGTTTGTATCCTCCAGTTCACATTGCTCAAATCGGCTAGATATTTTCAAGTTGCGCAACTATTATTATATCTGATAATAATTTGGATATTAAATTTCTTTCAGTTTCCAGTAATAGACACCATCAGTTTCTATGGTCTTAAAAATAGGAGAGACTACATAGCAGTACTACCGCCCAAACATACTAATATTTCTGATGTTGGGTCATCGTCTGGTGAAAAAGAAGGACATTATATCCAAACAAATCGTAGTAATGAACCTGTGAATTTGGTCCTCATTCACCCATTGATCAGAATAAATCTGATGATGATGCCTGGAGTAGTGACGATGATGTCCCCCTATCCAATATAATTTCAACTTCAAAAACAAATAACAGAAAACCTAAACAAAAAAGTAAATGTCAAGTAGCCAACTACACATGGAAAAAAGAAGAATTTCAACATAGTCAAATCCCCATTGATAACGAATTAGAAGCCCCACCTGCAATTCCCACATGTTTTCAGTATTTTCAAAAATTTTGGGATGATACCGTTTTCCAATATATTGCGGAACAAACCGCATTTATTCCATTTCATCAACTGGATCGTCGATCAACACCTCTTCATCTGAAATAAAATCTTTCATTCGGATGGAGCTTCTAATGGGAATCGTAAAATTGCCAACATTTAAAGATTATTGGGCAGTGATTACACGATATAGTCCCCTGGCTGATGTGATGCCGGTAAAAAGATTCAGGTTGGTACATTTCCAGGATAACAGTGCAGAAGCCAATGGAGATCGCTTATTCAAAATAAGGCCAATACTCGGGAAAATACGAAATCATTGCTCTCAAACAGAAGATGAAGCACTATATTCGATAGATTAAATGATGATTCTATATAAGGGGACCAAAGCACGGAATCTTAGGCAATACATGCCGAAAAAACCCAAGAAATGGGTGTTCAATATGTTTGTGAGAGCAGGGGTGTCTGGTATTGTATACGATTTCTTCATTTATACGGGATCTACGACTTTTGACAATATGAATTTTTCTGAAAAAGAATCCGATATGGGTTCTGCAGGTAAAGTGGCGATTCAACTTTGTAAAACGATACCAGATCCTTGGAAGAATACAGTATATTTCGACAATTGGTTCACATCAATGGAACTCTATAAAGTGGACAATAAAGCAGGTATTACTGTAGTGAAATGGACAGACACCAAAGGTGTCACACTTGCCAGTTCATGTGTATCTCATAGCCCAGTTGTTCTAGTACAAAGATATAGTAAGGACGAATAGAAGAAAGTTAGTGTTGATTGTTCTGAAATTATAAAACAGTACAACCACCACATGGGAGGAGTTGTTTTGGCTGATATGCTAATTGCCCTTCATAAAACGCCTTACAAATCTAGGAGAAAGTACCTGGAAATATTCAGCCAACTCATTGATATTGATGTGAGTAACGCTTGGCTGCTTTACAGACGAGACAAGGAAGCTTTCGGAAATAAAAAACATGACAATGTGAAAACATTTCGACTTCATTTAGCTTTGGCACTCGTAAAAGCAGAAAAAGTCAGGATTATGTATCTTGGAGGACACACACAGTTTTTTTTTCTAATAAAAAGAAAAATGCAGTTACGAGTTTTTCATTGACAATACATTTGTGCCCGTTTAATCTTTAATTTTCTTTTTGTGTTAAATATATGCTCTGTATCTGTCTTCGAGTGCTTCTTCTACGTCATCATCAAACTAGTTTTTACCCGCTATTCTTTTGAATGTTTTTGTATATGTGGCCTAAGCTTTCGACTCGATTGTAATATCAATAAATTCTTTTGGCTGTTAAATGTGAATCTCTAGTCTCGAAATATCCTGAAAGCTATGCCTCTTTCAAAGTTATCATTCCTGTGTCCGAGTACGAAAAAGCTCTGAATGCGGAAAACTGGCCAATTCATGCAAGCGTACGCCATTTTTTCCATCGGAAAAAGGTAATACCCAGCAATCCTTAGCAAACTCATCTATGCTTCGTGTACCAGACAGCAAGGTATTGAATCCTTCATTTAAGATCATGCAGCTAAATGTGCAATGTATCAACAATAAGCTTGAACTACTAGATGTCTTCTTACATACTTACAGTCCTCATATCCTCTGTATATCAGAGCATTGGTGTAGTATGGACAATATATCTTTTGCAACATTAAATGGATACAAACAGGCTGCCGCCTATTGCCGAACAGACAAAAATCATGGTGGTACCTCGATTTACATCAAAAGTAATATAGATTTCAGTATTATAAATGTATTTGACCTAACAGTGGAAATGCACTGCGAATGCTGTGCCATCAAATTCGTTTTCAGTAATAAAAGTGTAATTGCTGTTAGTATTTATAGACCACCATCTGGTAATTTGGAACTGTTATTGCAGAGACTATCCTATGTCTTGCAACGATGTATTCGAAATGTTGATAACATTTTTATCTGTGGTGATCTGAATATTGATTACACTAAGAATCAATCAACTGAAAAACAATATCTTCAAGATATCGTTGGATGCTACGACCTCAAAGTAACTACGGATAAACCAACTAGGGTATTTACTAATGCTAGAGGTCAAACTACCACTTCACAAATTGATTACATTCTGGCAAATAGTAAACTTCAGGTTCTGGTGGATAACGTTATTGAAACTCATTTCAGCGACCATAAGGCAATCTTTCTGGAATGCTTTCTTGGTAACTATCCAGTTGATCATCTTGAATCAAAAAAAAAACAGCACGTCTACCGCGACATTTCCCTAGGGAATCTTGATAGACTATTGAATTCAATGTCTGAAGGGAACTTTAGTGATGTGTTTAAATGTTCGAATGTGGAGGATGGCTTTCAGTGCTTTATGAAAGTGATTCAAGACCAAATTGACCAGTGTTGTCCAGAAAAAACAATAATAGTGCGTGAAAAATCGAAGGTGCTCTGGATAACTCCGGAAGTCAAGCAGGCCAGCCGAAATATGAAAGACCTTCACTGGTTGTATAGCAATATAAGAACTGAAAACTCCTTAGCTCTATATAAACTTGCCAAAACTCGTTATAAAGCTACTCTTAAACAAGCTAAATTAAAATTTCATGAAAATCTTATTGTCAACTCTAGTAATATTAACAAAACAGTGTGGAACATCGTGAAGTCGTGGAGAGTGGCAGATTATCAAGTAAGAATAAAGCAATTAACCTTCAAATAAATGGTTCCTTATGTTCGGAACCCAAAGAATTAGCTTCAGTCTTTAGTAAATATTTCTCAAATATAAGTAGACGTAGCTTAATGGCTCATTATGGTAACTCACTATCGCATTCTTGTACTGTCTCGCGAATGGCAGATAATACTTTTTTCTTTCTACCTGTGTTAGACGCTGATGTGTTTAATGCCATAAGACTTCTTAAAAATAGTAAAAGTACTGGCATGGACTCTGTTTCTACAAAACTAGTAAAATATATTTCCAAGGTCATTTCTAAACCATTGTCTTACTTGATGAATTTGTCGATCTCTTCTGGCATATTTCCTAATATGTTTAAGACAGCTACTGTTGTACA
This sequence comes from Cynegetis impunctata, assembly GCA_030704885.1. Lineage (NCBI taxonomy): Eukaryota > Metazoa > Arthropoda > Insecta > Coleoptera > Coccinellidae > Cynegetis > Cynegetis impunctata. Next base: position 122,002 of record JARQZK010000024.1, on the reverse strand, counting down.
TAAGAAAAATGATCCTCTTGAAATAGCAAATTATCGACCGATTTCAATCTTAAGTGTCTTTTCTAAAATTATGGAAAGAATTGTATTCGACCGAATGATGAAATATTTAAATAGGTTCAATAGGATTGCCAATTGTCAACATGGTTTTAGGGCTGGCAGATCCACTGAATTAGCTGTTGTTGGATTTGTTGAATTTATTTATGAATCTTTAGACTCTGGTTTGTATGTTGCAGGGATATTTTTTGATCTGACGCGTGCATTTGATTGTTTGATCTATGATTTCATCCTTGATAAATTGTACAATCTTGGGTTCAGAGGCATATTTTTGAAATGGCTTGAAAGTTTTATATCTAATAGGCGCATGGCAGTTAGAATTCAGGAATGTTGGTCTGCAGAGGAGTGTACTGACTTGGGAGTTCCCCAGGGCTCATTGTTGGGTCACCTACTGTTATGTTATTCATTAATGACTTTACCTAATCATGTGGGGGCTGACGGATATAAACTTTATTTGCAGATGACACATCGATAGCGGTCACCACACGGTACCCTTAGGAGCTCCTAGATAAATGTACTCTTCTAATAAATGAATTTGATGCCTGGTGCCAATAAAATGCTCTGATGATAAACATCAGTAAAACCGAGTGTCTGTATTTCAATCAACACACTTTGGATCGAAAATTGTCAATTCCATTTAAAAATGATAAAATTGTATCCAATACTTATGTAAAATTCTTGGGAGTTTTCCTTGAACAAGATATGAAATGGTCTGTACATATAGATGCGTTGACTAAAAAATTGAATTCAGCGTTCTATGCAATGAACAGAATCAAGGATTGTTTGCATCTTAGTTATGTGATGGAAGTTTATTATGCTTTAGTTTACAGCCATATTACCTATAATATTCTACTTTGGGGTAATTCAGCTGATAGTCGTAGAATTTTTATTTCACAGAAGCGCATATTACGAATAATTTTCAAACTGAAACCACGCGACTCTTGTAGGATTTTATTTATTGAGAAGAAAATTTTGACTACTCCTTGTATTTATATTTATAAATGTCTGATACATGTTAAACTCCATGAGTCAGAATTTACAAAGTTAAATAGTTTCCATGATTATAATACTAGACATGCAGAATTGTTGTTCATACCTAAGCATAGTACGGATAGGTTTGAAAAATCACCAGCCTATCAGTGTATCAAATTGTATAATCACTTACCGCTAGGGCTTAAGAGTCTTGGCCTTACCAGGTTTAAGAAAGTTTTAAAGTCGGTACTTCTCAAGAAAGGATATTACAGTGTTAGAGAGTACCTGGCTGATAAATTTATTTTGTAATATTAGTTTAACCTGACATGTCCAATACATTATAAAATGTCAAAATGGATGTAATAAAATTATTATTATTATTATTTGGGTTGGTCATTTTGTTGTCTTCTAATAAATTTATTCTCTGGTTTACAATACCAGTGTTCTTTCGTACTGATACAACTGATTGAACTTATCTGATTGAAGTGAAAGTGATTTTGCAATCAGATTACATTCATTCACTGAATGCCCGAAAGAATGCGCTCATTTTCATCATATCTGTGTAAAAATTTAAAATATATATAAACTTCAAATTTTGAGGTTAACTTTGCCAATGTAATCTAACTGATAGAAGATTTTCTGCATTCAGAATAATCACTTACGATCACTTTTAAGTTGTGGAGGGGGGAACTGATTGAAAACGAAAGAACGACCGCTTAAACTGATCTATCTGATTTTACTTACCTAAATCACTTCGTTCAGTTCGAAAGAACACTAGTAATGTCAATGAATTTTTTTTATTTAACACGTTAACCGCCACCATGAAATCAGAATTTTTGGTATCACGGACCAATTTTTTTTTTTGATAATTTCTACTTGTATATCCATATTTTAACTTACCTTCAGGCAGCGTTTATTTTTCTGATTTTGTTTTTGGCAAGTTTTGTTATTTTTATTTGTGGCATATCATTTGTGCCACGCGGCCTAAAGAATCAAATTGCTCATAAGGGGCCACGTGTCGCTCATGTAGTGCCACGCAGGTCAAGCTTATGAACCGTCTCTTTCAAATCGAATAACATGAAAGAGGTATCGCAAAGAGGGGGTTTAGTAGAAAAACCAGAAGCAATAGTCAGTTATAATTTAGCTAAGTCATACATCGATTTGTCTGACCAAATCAAATCATATTCTCACTGCTTACGCAGAGAGACAAAGTGGTACAGGAAGCTTGCCATTGAATTACTATTAGGATTCTCTATCGTGAATGCTTTATTGGTATATAAAGAAGTTACCATGGAAAAAACGTCTACAACCGAGTTCTAAGAAAAATTATGCCAATCTTTATTGCGTATTGAAAATGCAGATATTGAAAAACTTGAGCCCGAAAATAACGAATAAAATCATGCTTTGCAACTGACCGATTCAAGATTGAGGTGTGTCGTGTGCAGTTTCTTTGTAATTTTCTATGTCTTTGTTCGTATTTTTCAGATTGAGGTGTATGTCCCCAATGATAATATTGTTCTTTCCACTCACTATTTCTTCCAGTTTCAGAAGAAAATCATTTGTTTTGTTTTGTTGGGACCTGTGTACAGCATATATATTTGTGTGAAGGTCAGTCAATTTAACTCCGATTCAGTTTACATAATTTTTGTACATACTTTCAATTTCTTCTTGCTTCAGGTTAGTTTTAACATATATCGAGGTTCCACCACCTCTAGAGTCTCCACAGTTATGGTATCCGTTGTAGCCATCAAATTTGTAGAATTTTGTTTCATTCTGGTACATCCATGTTTAAGTGAAAATGAGTAGGTCGGGATAATGATTTTCGCGTATGTAGTAATAAATATTTTCAATTTTTGTATTTTTTTAAAGATCTTACACGCAGGTGAAGAATTTTTATTAGTTTTTGTTTTAATTTTTTGAAATGATGTTTTTTGATTCTTTGTTTTTAATTCCATCCAGTTGGTGTTTGTCCTTAATTTTTATTATTTTACTATCTTCTGTTTTTCTAAGTTCGATGTTTCCTGCAGTGACCCAAACATATTTATAATCAAAGTCTTTTTTCATTTCCCGAAATTCATTGAACAGCATTTGATTTGCTCTAGTTAGATCATGGTTAAGATACAGGGATCATCTTGTAGTCCTAGGCTTTTTGTACTGAGGTTCACATTCCGTTTTGCTATCATGATATATCTTGTTTGTCCTAGTAATTTTTCATTGAGACACTTATCGTTGGTTTCTCCTTATTTCCAATGATAGTACAGTTATCAGTATATTTATTGATGTCAATTTCAGCTAAATCATTTTTGATCAACTTGAGTGTTTTTAAGACCTGCCCTTTTAATTCGGTGTTCCATATCAGGTCAAGTTTTCCTGCAACGTCTTCAAGCGTTATATTCTTCTTGAATATAACAAAGCTGCTAGTTTGTTTTTTGCTGGTTGGGATTTTTCGGTTTTCATATCAGTATCGTCTTCGTTTCCTCTTCAGTATCTAAGTCCGAATCTGGATCACTTTCTTGTTCTGATTTTTCAACAGTCCGGCAGATGGTGCAGTGCCATTCCATCTTACCGTCTTTTAATTTTTTCAGTTGATCTTTATTCAGAGTTGTACAATCCTCGTGAAAGTATTTACTGCATGTGCCGGAGCATGGTATTTTATATTTGGTTTTCGAGATTTTCTGTTTGCAGAATCTTTATGTTTTTTTGTTGTTGACCATTTTCTTGATCCCTATATAGGAATAAGACATTTTCACGTATATTTACTTGAACATTCATTGATTTTTTTTTACAGTGTTTTGTAAGCCGTGTTATTGAAGCTTCGTTTGAAGTTAATTCCACTTTTTTTTTGTTCAGTTAACACCGATAAATTCGCACTAACTCTACACGTGTTTCACACACTAATTCTTCGAGTAAGATCACCATCAACTTTTGTGTGAATTTATTATTTCTATAGCATATCGTACTTCATTATGTGCATTTTATGCTCTTGTGCTATTACAGAAATGTTTTTCAGCTCTCAGAAATATTTCCACATAATAGAATCACTAAAAATCTGATAATGTCCGACTCTGAATCCTTGATTTTATATTGAGTCTGTAAATTTTCGTATTGGTGTAGTGCTGTTTGTAAGTTATTACTCGTTGAACACTATGCAGCCTAACTAAAATTAATAAGGAAGGCACACTAGTTTTTACTGAATTAATACAGCGATGATAAAGTTTTGTATATCGTATATTTTGCGTTTCTCACAACTGTGTTCTAGTCGAATGATGAATAGTGACGGACATTATTACAAAACTTACTATTCTTTGAGAGGGTGCAATATCTGCTTTCTCTCACTGTTGGAATTGCTATTGAATGAGATAAACTATATTGCACATGGTAAAATCGAGGACGAAGTACCAGGAAACAAAAATAACTAAGAAACATATGGTTTCTGCGAGTTCTTATACAGCAAACTGAACAGAGTCCGATATTATGGTTATTGAAATGTTTAAACGGCGATGGACCTCAAACCTGAATACATCGAAGGCTTGATTCAATTGGAATATTGTGTAAGTTAATTTCGAAATTTCAGAGAAATGATATTGTGTTTTTTCTTATAAAATCTTCAGCAAATACACATTTTTGAAGAGTAAATGTGTTTTTAGGAAACTTGCAACAATTGAACAGGGATAATAAAATTCCATAATGCATAAATTGTTTTATTTTATTGTGAATGTTTTATAAATTTTTTATAAATTTTTTATTTTAATATTCTATAAATACTGATCTGATGAGTATTTTGTTTTAATGTCTCTGATAGTTGGACTTATGACAGTCAACAACGATGAGTACTTCTCTTGAATTTGCTTCAAACCATGACATGGAAAATCCAAAGTTTCAATATATTTTTTCTGGCAGAGTACCATAAGCGTAGTTAGCAGAAATTCTGTATTTTTTGTCACGAATTTTTTTTGCTGAAATAGATCGTTATAAAAAATATTTCAAACAATTGTATTACTCACATCTGCTTTTGTGCCCTCTCTTAGTGTCAATTCGTGTTGCTTCACTTGCGCCTCAAATACTGTGGAAATTGTATCATTGATAGCATATAATAGTTCGGTAGTTTCTAATTTCATACAGTTATCCAGTAAAACCAAAAATGCTTTGGAGAATTCCATATTGTTAGCAGTAATTTGTAACCACACATCACCTGTATTTAAATCACATTAATTATGAAGTCAATGAAATGTTCACAATTACACCTGTAATATAAGAATTTAATTCCAAGCCCATTTCTGCATATTCATGTAGACATTTTGAGAGCGAGTTCTTTGACTTCAAATTGGTTGGGGTCCAATTGTCCTCTAGAGCTTTCAATTTTATAGACTCTACGAACTTGTCGCTGAAGTCCTTCAGTGCTTTCGTAATATATGTTCGCAATGCGCCCTCCATTTGATAACAAAGATCCACCCCATAAACACACAACTGAAAAAAATATCGTTTAGAATATTATTGAGGATTTATTGTACCTTGAATATTTAAAGTATATTTCACAATTATGGTCAAAGTTAAGGATACATCCAACGTTAATTAAATCAAATATCCTTACATTCAAAATATGATTGAGGAATTGCTGCAGCCTTAAATACCGAACATATAAAGCATGTTACTCGCTCTATGATGAAATTTTAAATGGGAACCTCTATTTTATATTGCAGATTCTTATTTTAAGGCAAAAAATTCAAAAGTTTTGTAAGAACAATTTTTCACGATTACTCACAGATGGCTCTGTAGTCGAATTCGAATTTACCGTCTGAATGACCTTAACTTATCCGTTCTATTGATCCTTCATATGAAATTCTGACGTTAACGTTGTTTAGACGGTAAATTCAAATTCGATTACAGGGCCATCTGTGAGAAATCGTGAAAAATTGTTCGTACAAAACTTTCATATTTTTTGCCGTAGAACACGAATCTCTAATAAAAAACAGGGGTATCCATTTCAAATTTCAAACTTGACCCCTTCCCCCTACAATGATGAAGGAAAGGAAAGAGGTTTTAGCATAAGTGGACTTCCCCCTCAAAACTATCAGCTATTTATTCGAAACATTTTTCCGTAAGATGTTTCCTTTTCGAGATTTTTAACTGATTCAACTTAAAAAATTCACCCGGTATATATATATATATATATATATATATATATATATATATATATATATATATATATATATATTTATATATTTATATATATATATACATATATATATATATATATATTATATATATATAATTATATATATATATATATATAAATATTAATAAATATATATATATATATATATATATATATATATATATATATATAAAAATATATATATATATATATATATATATATATATATATATATATATATATATATATATATATAATGTGAAGCTACAGTTATAAGCAGAAATCATAGAGGCGTGAGCCTGTACGTGATTTTAAACTAAACAAAATATAATACATTAGCCGGTATAAAAATTCTTGGGACACAAAGTAATATAACATGAAAACACAATGAAGATCAGAATCTTTTGAGGATGTTGTCATTAGGGATTTATTATTAAATTAAAATATCTTTTTTCCTTTTCAATCACCCAACATTTCAATTTCTTTTTTTTTCATATTTAGATTAACTATATTTCTTGGTCTTTCGGAACTGCGGCATGTATACGTGGGACCAGGTACAAGAATCATTTTTTGCCTATGCGTTTTTCTGCTCTAGGCGTGAGGAATTTACTCTTGTTACGTGATTCATATTCAGCTTTTCTGATTTTTAATTTTTCGTGCGCTTACGCCAAGTAAATTTGCGCGTTTTCCAAATGTATTCCGATAAATCTTTATTAAAATTTTTTTGACACACTTGTGGTGAACGATAAATTCCTGTTACTTTGATTGTTTTTTCTGTGAGTTCTATATCCAATTCCAAAACATTTATCCCTCCAATAAAAACTATTTTGTGAGTGTACTGTAGATCCTCTCGAACATAATAGAATAACACCGAACACACATAATAAGTACCATTATTGTATAAACAAGTGTATCCTCTGATTTAAAAAAAGATCTGATATCGTGAACTCTTCTGTCAAGACAATAACATGAAAGTTCTCAGGGTATGTTCTTAGTAGCAGTTTGAATTCATCAAAATTTTCCTCTATACTTCTTATATTGTTATGTACCTATTAGCTTGAATTTTTAAGCCACATCATAATTATTTAAATCACCCAATTGTTCCAAATATCTAGATTGATGTATTTCCACCTCAAAATATCTGAAAACTTAAAATTATCATTAATATTATTGAAATCACGAGAAGAAAAAAATCAAATGCACTTAATCGAATGAACAAATCAAAAATAAAACAAATAAATAATGAAATAGAGAGAGAAAAAAAAGAAAGAAAAGAACACTTAACTAATCGTCTCAGCCACCTCTCTTCATCTTAATTCCCGAGTTGACTATTTCCTGTTCCTTTTGGGCCCTTCCTGAAGACAGCGCGATCACTGTCTACCTAGATCCTTCCAGCATTTTGCCCTATGCAGCACCTGATTGATCGACGAAATCCCCTGGTTAAGTCTCGAATCCTCTACCATTGACAAATGTTCGTGCTGAGTTAGCATTTCCTTGTATCGAACTATAGGGGCTGGACTATTCGGTGCACTTGTCCCCAATTCAGGATTTCTGCCAGATCGGGGATAAAAGTCTCTGTTTTGGTCGTTTAAAGTCGGGAGGTTATTACCAGAATTATCTTGATTCTTGAGTTGCTCGACTGTATACTTTTCACCGTTAACAAATAAGCACTTCGACCTGATATATGCCTTATAATTGCTTGCTTTAGCTAAATTTAGGTTTTGTCTTAGGAGTTTCTCGGTCCTCTTCACAAAGATCCTCGTTTATATAAATTTGAGAACCCTTCAATTTACGTCGATTATTGATTAGTTAAGATTTCGCCAAAAAAGTTAAGAATTCTATCTTTACCACTGGTTTATCCTTTCTCAGTCTGTAAATGTTGTCGATCTCGGTTTCAATCAAGTTAATATCCTAAAGGGAGTTAAGTTGGGATATCACAGAATGTAGTAGATTGGAGTTATCAAACTTCAATCCTAAGATTATTACGAGTTTTCTTAAGGTATTTCTTTTGTTATTAAGAATTTCACTTTCCACGTTAGAGATTCTTCCTCCACATGACTTCAATCGTAATCCCGTGGTCAATCCCACTGGTCTAATTTCATCTCTCACTTTCGACAATTCCTCTTTCAGAGTATCGGTCTAAGTGGAAAACTAATTCTTCAAAAACTTCGATAATTCACATCAACGGTCATTCTTCGCTTGAAATGCGCCACCGTGTATAAGTTTTATACCTTCAGTTAATAATGACAGCGGATATGCAGAACCGAATGATGTAAAATTCGGTATAGTATAAACAGTAAACAAACAAAGGAGTTTAATCAACTGTGAAAAAACTGTTGAGCAATGAAAAAATAACTTGAAATAGTCAACAATAAACACGGAGAACTGAAAAGCACCTCCTCACTCGCATACGTATATATATATATATATATATATATATATACATATATATATATATATATATATATATATATATATATATATATATATATATATACAGGGTCACTCACGGTGGATGGTAGGTTAGACGTTTACGGAGAACAGGACATGAGATTATTCTGAAAATTTGGTTTCTTGAGTAATTTATTTTGCTCTATCGATATAAAATAATAGTGGCACTGCGACGTTGCCGCTTATACTAAAAAGTAGCAGCAACTATGAAATTTCAAATGAGACACCCTATATATTATTTCATTTTTTGCTTCTCTACCATTTTCCAATTTTTTTTGTATGCTACTTCCCTATACCTATCTCCAGAGGTTTTCGAGAAATTAAATGGTTTCCTTATTTTTTTGTGCAAAACATAGCTTGAATTAAATGTTCATTACTAAGGTATTCAGATTCGTAGGACGCTGAAATTTTAGGTGTAATTTACCAAGTTCCGACGTATTAGGAATGTTCTAAGGACTTTGTTCTCCATTATACAAGGTCCTTCAAAATTTGCGATTTTAACGAGAAATACAAAAATAGTAAAAAGTGCATTTTTTAAAATGTAATACCCTGTATATTATTAAATATCTCGAAAGAAAATTGAAATTTCTTTCAAATGATATATCATGTTCCTATACCTAAAAAGTCAGGTTTCCGAAATAAAAGCAAGTTTCTATAAAAATCGGATTATTTAGCCATATTTTGTATTAGGTAGCTATGAAATGTCAAGAAAGATGTCATTATGAAAATTTGACAATTAGTCCATCAACAATAAAACGTTCGCGCGTTCATTAACGAGAATTTGATTTGAAAACAATCAAAATGGAAGGCAATAACTATTCTCATGAAGTTTTGATGAAGTTATTTATTGTACATGGTTAATATGACCAAATAATAGCAAGAACATGCAAAAAATTCAATAAAATGTATACCTATTGACAACCAATAAACGAGAGAAAATTTGTACGTTTACAAAATAATTTTATCACTTATGTTATGTTATTTTCCGTAACTCAAATTGTTTTTTATTAGTTTAGTAAATTTCGTTTCGCTTTCAGTATTGACCCATAAGTGATAAAATTATTTTGTAAACATACAAATTTTCTCTCTTTTTCTAATTACTTGAACCCGGGGATGAGGTGATGGTAGACAAAGGTTTTCTTGGAATTAAAAAGTCTCTTGATGTATCAAATGCTATAATTGTTGCATCTCCGTTTTTACATAATGGACATTTAACTGAAGATAAAATCGAAAACTCTCATAATATTGCAAGTGTACGAATCCGCGTTGAAAAATTTATAGCTAGAATCAAAGTGTACGACATCCTAAATAAAATAAACATCGATCTTTTGCCATACATCGACACTATAATCCATATGTGCTGTGTTTTATTGAATTTACAGAAACTTTTTTTTAAACCAGTGAAAAAGAAATTAAAATAATTTAAAAAGTTCATATTTTCATTTAATTGAACAATAAAATTGCAGTAAATTTTTGTTATTGTTAAAATTTTGAAATAAACTTTGATTTTCTGTTAATCTCATATGATAAAAATTTTTACATATTATAAAACTTATATTTTTTTAGTTTAAAATATTTCTCGGATTTAAATTCCTTAATTACAAATTAACTTTTCGGTATAAGTATGCATATGAAAAATTTCTAATTTTAGAATATATTCTGATAAAAAATCTTCATATCTTGGTATAGTAATTAAAATATATTCCGAATTGGGAAAGAAAACAAAAAAATCACATTCATTTAGACCAGTACTATACATTCATATTTGGCATTGCGTATAATATACATGAGATTTTGGCAAGTACACTGTATTATTATCATTGATCTCTAAGTAAGTATGCTTCAATTGTCCTTTTTTGTTAGAAACTGGTTTATTTTGCACAGTAATAGGACATTTGATTTCTAAAATTTTTATCGGTAACCAATCAGGACTTGCACACAACCAGTTATTTCTTCATAAAATTTCCGAGTATTATTTAAATTTTTTTAGACCATGCAATACATTTTTATTTTATTAACATCATAGATTTTAAAATACTACTTAATGAACACACAAAATGAGATCAACTAATAGTGTCATAGGATGAAGCTAAATGGGATTAAGTAACTTAATTTGCGCCCTTTAGTTCGTTGTCTTTTGATACTGAGGGAATATGCCATTGACAACACAAACATAGTTTTTGATTCAGGTGTTTCAAAGTAGATAATATAATGTATAATAGCAGCAATATGCTTACAGTTTTTGTCCAAGCCAGCCAGACAATTGCATCTTCGGTCAGTGACATTTCGTTGGATGCCAACTTAATATATTTTTATAATCTTAACTATAAATAAATATCAAAATGTTGTTTTATAGAAGTTTGACGTACGACTCGGGCTTTTATCAAACTCTTACTTTCCATTCAACATGTTTAACATGACTTTCTAAATTTTCACCTTTCTTGCTAGATGACAATCGTTAAGTCGGACACATAAATTTTTTAGAATCCTCTTTTAATTATTATAACGTTTATTATTTTCTTTTATTTAATATTTTTTATGTATTTCGTATGGAGACTAATGTGATATTTAATTTTTCTCACATAGCAGATGGGCCCTTCCTGAAGACAGCGCGATCACTGTCTACCTAGATCCTTCCAGCATTTTGCCCTATGCAGCACCTGATTGATCGACGAAATCCCCTGGTTAAGTCTCGAATCCTCTACCATTGACAAATGTCAAATTTTTTAGAATCCTCTTTTAATTATTATAACGTTTATTATTTTCTTTTATTTAATATTTTTTATGTATTTCGTATGGAGACTAATGTGATATTTAATTTTTCTCACATAGTAGATGCTAATCTTTGCAACCATGGACGCTTAGTGTCTAATTATCAAGGTCACGCAGGTTCTCTATAGTGAACTAACTGAAAACTATGAATTATGAACACCTTACTAAGAATAAATGGTACTGTTGATGTGGTAAAAATATTACATTATGGCGAATGTAGTTTTTGAATATTTTTTCTGGATACGACTATTCTGCTTATCTTAAAAAGGATTAGAGAACGTATAATAGTTAAGAAGTTCAGTATATATACCCACCTTTTGACAATGCGATCTCACAAGAACTACACACTCTGTAAGGTTAGAAAAAGTAATTTGTGGTTTGAAAACTTGCTTGATGAAATGGTTGCTGAAGTAGGTCAACTGCGCACTCACCCAGACGAGATAGGCTAGAATCAATTTTCTTGCCAAATGTGCCAGATGGGTGATTTCTCATATACTTACCTGAACAGCACGCTGGTGAATTAGGAAAGTTCTTCAAAAATTCCTCAGTCATATGGCATATGTTTGTGAATATAATGCCAGATAGGTTTTTTATATAAACCGTTATGGAACCTTCCTTTTTAGTACGTCCATATTGAATTTTCAACAAATACGTGCACAGCTTAAGAAAAAGATCACATGCCTGAAACAAAATTGAACTTCTTTCAAGACCTAGAGATCATGAAAAAGGTCTATTATGACTTTTTTCAATCTCTACAGGAACTACCATTAACCATATAAGTCTCATAATTGTCAATGTCATTAAGAATAAATTGATCATCTTACTGCTGATGTATTATGGAAAAATTTAAGCGATAGAAGCATATTTCAGTCTCAAAACCCTTTTTATTAATTGATTTAATAACGTGCACAAAATGAGCCTTGTCATATTTCCAGATTAGTAATTATTACTATTATTATTATTATTATTATTATATTTCAAAAAGAGCCAAGGCCAAAGCCTGTTATGGCTCAGAAATAAGAGTAAAAATTAACAGTACATTCGTGAAAAAAAAAAACAACTTAAATATTAAAAAAAATACATAGTATCCAATTCAATATTTGATGTTTCGATCATCCTTGCAAACTCCGCAGTCGGGGATGTAGCAGACGATAAGTTGATTTGAACGGATGGCAGTTGTGGCATGTTGAAATCACCAGCTACGATAAGATTTTTATTTGTTTCTGCGAGGGTCGAAAGATGATCGAAAACTTTGTTATCGTGCGTAGAGGCCCGAGGGCGGTAGATACAACCAACTGTAAGCTCAAAACTCTGGAATGCTATGTTGAGGAAGATATTATCAATTCCCGGGGTATCAATATTTTCAGAAGATATGGTGGATCCGTTAACTATATCCTGCCTCACGAAACCGGCCACACTGTAGTGGTACTATCTCGTCTGAACAAAGTGTAGTTAGGGATAGGGACTACAGAGTCTGGGATTTGAGGGTGGAGCCAGGTTTCGGAAAACAAAATGAATGCAGGATTGTGTAATTGAACAAAACTTAAAATTTCCGCATACTTTGACACAATTGACTGAACATTTGTGTATATAAAAAACCATTCATTGGTCGAGCTAACTAGTTTTTTGAAATTGCGTTGGTACTTGATGTGGAAACAATAGTGGGTAGACCTTTAATATATTTAATGGTTAAGTTTGGTTCGCCCGCCAATTCCCTCTCTCTCAGACGTTCTCGTAAATTTTTCAAATAGGTTAATTGGTTAGGTGATTTGTCGTCACTAATCATAACATCCTTGAAATTCTGGTGAGACTTTAATTTCATCTTATTCCGCAAGATCAATGCAGCCACCTCGGGGCTAGAAAAACATACTTTCAACATGCGGGGGTATTTTGTATTAGCGTTACCAAGACGATAAGTCTTAACAACCGAACCGCTCACATTTTTATCAATGCTCTTTAATATATCGATAGCCACAGTCGTGTCGTTTATAGTTTCAGACTCTGGTACATTTTTGAGTATAAGATTGAATGTACGCTTCATACGTTCTAACATTTCGGATGAATCAACGTTACCCAAACTTACAGGTAAATCAGCCTTGAGTTCATCAACCGCAATGGTTACCGATGTAATTCTATCAGAAAGAGTGCCCTGGTCTTGTGAGATTTGTTTAATATTATTGTTGCATGCTTCTATAGCCCCACGGTGTTGTTCCAACAGACTCGAGTGACTTTCAAGTGTTTCCCTAAATTTAGAAAATTCAGTCACTATAGCAGACTGGTCTCTTTTGATAGATTTCATATCGTCAGCAATTGAATTCATTTTATTCATTAACTTTGCAAAGTGTTCAACTGTTATAGGTTGATCAGAGGCTGTGGATGAGTTGCTGCGTAGCCTACGTTTAGCAGAATCACACGGTGGGCAAGTCCACTTTGAATGTGCTTCTTTGATAGACTCAACATCCTTAGGTGAAAGATTGGTACAGGCAGCATGAATGAATTTTTTACAGGTTATGCACTGTATATCTGTTGGATTAATTTCATAAGCTGAAGATGAACAAATAGGGCAAATATGCGGCATATTTGAAAATTGAGAGCACAAGAGTAAACCAAAAATATATTTAAATGCTTTAGAGGAAAAGGCAAGGGATCTGACGTTTCACTCTCGCGGGCCGGTACGAGAGACTTATACACAGATATGGTAGGCCACGAATAAAGGGAATAAAGGTTAACAGAGGAACGGAAGAATCGGTGAATTCGCGCATCTAATACATCAGAACGCCAACAGCAACAGTCGTATTACGCTCTCGAATATAATTGATGACCGACTGTCACATCAGGTGAACACAGTCAAAGCGGTCGAGAGTTCGTGGAAGTGGCAACGAGATATCCGAATGTTACGGTGGAGGGAATCTCTGTTGACCAGATGTAGATTTCAATGGCGTAAATAATGCTCAGTTAGAATAAATCGCGTAATTACATTTGCGAATATAATCTTAAAACAAAATGAAAATGCTCACGAATTTGAACCTTCCGATGGAGAAATCACTGACAGTCAACCTCACAAAAACTTTCGAATAGAATCGATGAAGATTTTACGTAAAAGCGTGAAAATATATCGGAGCGAAATATAGCACGTATCACATGTAACTGTTAATTCACACATATCAATTGTTATTAGAAATATATCAATAACTTTTCTATTTTACGGTAATTTATCTCATTATGACTGGAAAAAAATGGTATCTAATTTATACCTTATTATTAATTGAAACATAGCCAATTTTGAATTCCTCTCATTATCAAGTAAACATATAGCAGTACAGGTGTAGGTTATATAATTTTGAAATATGGGCTGTATTGAGATGAAGGATACAATTGATATTATGTGTATTGCAAAGGCGGATTAAGCGTTCAGAGGGCTGTAGGCAAGCATCTCATCGGCGCCCCTATATTAAAAATAAATCGTACTATAGTTTGACCTAAACCGATGTACCGCCCCTTAGGAAAACGTGGTGAGATGGGGGCTAAGCAAAAATGAGCATGAGTTTACATGAGATCGATATTGTCGGACAAATCTTTTTTTCGGTTTACAATAATTTAAAGCTTCAAGGTACGAGTGGCATGTAAACCCAAAAATTATGAAATTCCCTATATTATAATATCTGGCATACGACACTCGTATCAATTAAATTATCGAACAGGATAAAAATGAATTAAATCATTGTATCTAATATTTCATTTATAATTAACAAACTTCAATATATTATAGTTACTTAATTCGAACTCGATAGTATAGATAGTGACCTAGTCCCGGTCGGGCAAATTTGGGAAACGAACGTCGTCGTGAATTGTCTGGTGCTTTTAAGAATTTATTAATACTTGGTAAATAAAAATTTACGAATTATTTAGTTAAACACGGATACAGGTTCGAATTTTCAACAAGATCTGAATTTTTAAGTATACTTAAAGTGAACTCAAAGGCACTCTGGTAACTTCAAGTTAGATATAATTGGAAATAATTGAATTATTTTCAGAAATTATTTAATGTAAAAAATGAAATTATAATGGTATGTATGTATGTTAAATTGAGCAGCTTTTTACGCTCGACTTTAAAGTTGCTAATTTTCAATTACTTGTTGTTACAGCTTAAATGACAAACTAAAAAAAAATTAAAAATTTCGGCGCCTAAACTTTTGTATTGCGAAATTGTCAAAATCTTCATAGTTTAAAGATTGCAATAAGTTTGATTCTATGTTAAGTATTGCTAACGAATCTGTCATTGTTGAGCGAAGATAATTTTTCAATCTCTTTAGACAGGGGAAGCTCCGCTCACCACTGCAATTGCTGACTGCAGTCGAAACACAATTCTTAAAGCTATGTTAACGTTTGGATAAATTGTTTCACGTTCTTTACTTCTTAGAACCTTTAAAATTGGGTTGGTTGTTCGGGGCAGTTTTCCGTCTCGAGCTACCGTTGTTAAGTAAGAACGCAAGTGGTTACATTCATCCACAAAACACTTTTCTAAATCACCGAAATACATTGTTACTATCGTACTTGCTCTATTTTGAACCTCTTCAGTGCTCAAATTGGGCAAGTTGTTTAAAATTTCTGTGAAAATTCATGATTCTCGTCTCTTTTGAAGTTCAACCACAAGTCAGTCTATAATTACTAAAAATACTATCACTCTGAATGTGTCCCGACCAGATACTGAAGAAGTAATATCTTCGGCAGGCTCATCTGCTGTGAGCTTTTTCTTCCGAATCCTCTTTTTATCCTTTTCATATTCTCTGGCTAGTGAGAGTTCCAAGGCTTGCTGCTCATAGTTATTAAAATTTTCCCCTTTCTGCAGAAACTATGTGAATTAGAACAAGGTTGCTTGTAAGGCGTAAGTTTTAGTCAGTCTCATCTGTTAAATTTATCTTTTGCTATAAATTGAAATAGTTTTTATTGTCTGAGTATGTGGCTTACTTACTGGCTCAATTAATTTTATGCTATATTGTATATTTTTTCTCTAGTTTACAATTCCACCCGCGCGCCCCCTTGTATCCTGGCGCCCCTAGGCACATGCCTACTTTGCCTTAAGGATAATCCGCCTCTGGTGTATTGAAATGTTTAGAAAATTGTTTTAAGAAGTTCACATCTAAGAACAATCTTGAAAAAAAGTTTTATTTATCCAATATAATGACTAATACCGTATATCAAATATTAACTTTGACAACTCATGTTCACTGGCAACCACGGACATTTGCATGAGTATACCTAAGCCTACATCATTTATGTCAAGAAAATAGTAGCATTGATTTATTTCCAAATGTATATGTAATTCATAATGAAAAAAAAACAGAAGATGTATTGAATTAGCTACTGTTGGAACAAAAAATTGATAAAAACTATGATTCTAAAATGGTTTCACAAGATCCAATTTTTGCATGCTGATAACTGTATACTAAAGTTTAGCAAGCTAAATCAAATATAATTGAAATACAGAATATAAAAAGCTGCAGTAAAAAATAGCTATTTGGTATTATTAATCTATAATATTTGCTTGAGGAACTGAAGAAGTGGAAGTGGGTAAAAGTTACATAGATTTTGTAATTGTAATCATGTATCAAGTATAGACAAAGCGTTATAAACTAATTATTGCATTGTCGAAGAATTTGCATAGAATGATTTATAGTTTTGGCTGTATCAGTACAAATACATGATTGCTTAAGATTTATGAGCTTGTACCAGGGCAAGTATTACAAATTATACGAGATCTCCATTAGACCTGAGTCGATCGATCATTTGTCGAGACCCGGGTCGATCATGACCCACTCGTATGGTGATCGGGTTAAAAAGATTCGATCATTTGGGTCGCAGGTCGCAGTTCCTTTGTAACGAATGACGAATGCTGAACCGGTGATGGGTGGAATATATATTAATAACATAAGCTACATGAGTGAAAAACAAAATAAAAAGGAAATAACTTTTATGGTTTTTAATATAAAAAAATTTAATTTACTCCAAACTGTGATTAAGAAATAAAATTTGAGAGGCTCTTTTCGGTTTTAAAGAGCTTCGTTTATTATAGATCAACTAAGTTCACTAAAACACGCAAGCAAAACCTGAATATAAAATCACGTGTGGCGGGTCATACCTATATATGTCACTGATTCGATCTCAAACTTAATTCGATCTCGATCACGACCCGATCGAGTTCGCGACCCAAAAGACAGAGAGATCGACAGTACATATATCAGCATGTCACTGATTCGATCTCAAACTGAATTCGATCTAGATTAAGATGCGATCGATCGAGTTCGCGACCCAAAAGACTGAGAGATCGCGACACTTCTACGCGAGCGTAGAAAATCGGTTCCTTTCGGATTACGTGTCAAAATTCAAAACATCACGAAAAAGATTGCGATGAATAAAAGCATGTAAAAGATTGTATCAGCAAGCAATTAGTTATATATTGTTGTGTAAAAACATATGAAAATAAAGTGCAATTTGGTTAGTCTTGTCAAGTAAATTGGGATTGGGTTAAATAAGATCGGGTGTTTTAGAAATTCGTGATTCGATCACTCGTGTATAGGTTGCGATCGAATCAAAAAGATTCGATCAATCACGATCGACACAGGTCTAATCTCCATATCTTTAAAATGGAGGTAGACTACAGCACTAAAGACCATCGTTAACTACCAGTAGAAAAACATTTCGATATTACCAATTTTGGACTACTGAAGAATATTTTGAGTAATTAAAGCATTCCAAGAAATCAACACAGTATTTCAAAATAATATTGTGCCAAATTTGCATGAAGTAGTGTATACAGAGAAATAATAAAAGCTCATATATTTTTAATCGTTGAATACCTGATTAGAATGTCCTAACTTGATCAAAAGACGTACAGCTCTCCTAGAAGCTCCCAGACCGCCTTGCATAGATTTTCCAGTGCTGATTTCTAGCTCCTTCATCAGCACTTCTGTCAGATGATTATGTCTTTGGTCCACCTGAAATATTTTATAGTGGAGAGGTGAAAATAGAGTTAGTTCGAAAATAAAACCTTTCTTTGGACTTCGACCAGAACATGGTCTTGCTGGGCGTGGGCGGAATACTGAATAACCCTTTGCAATAAAGCAAGAGCATCATCGAAGTGTCGTTGCGCCACACATACGTCCAGCTCTTCAGGAGCCTCCAACAACCATTCTGGATGAGCAGCACTAGTATCTTCTATTTCTTCGAATTCTGAAATTACAACCGGAGCGTAATAGAGCAGTCATATGCAAATACATAGCAACCTCATGTATGACTACTTTCATTATATATATATATATATATATATATATATATATATATATATATATATATATATATATATATAGGGTGTCTCATTTAAAAGTGTCTACCCTCAAACACTCAGACAGGTCGATTTTTGATGACAGGGAGACATGATTGTTTCTACTAGCAACCCCCTGGAGAGGGTTGCAACCCCATCAGGAATTTGAATAAGGAAAGTGGGTAGTTTTGTAGCACAAATGTATGCATGGATTCAAGTTTGTATGAACCTGCAGTTTGTGTTCTTATAAAGTGAGTATTCACAAAGTTACAGGGTGTTTTTTATGGGATTATAGTATAGATAAAACTAAATGAAGCAGACTTCTAATTGATCGTATAATTTTTATCGAAAGGAAAATATTTTTAACAAACAGTATTGGTAAAAATTTACCACAAATTCTCAAACTTCCCACCATTAGATTGCACGCAGCGATAAAACCGTGATTATCTTTTGTTCCAAGACGAAGCAAAAACAAACAATAAGGTGGTTAAGAAGTGTTAAATGCCTTATTTCTCTTAATTCTTATCAGAATCTGCACTGCCAGTCATACGCAAAGAGATTATTGCTTTCAGAAAATTTCGTTTCAGTTTCTGTATTGCAGAATTATTAGAGGTGCGTTTTATCAGTTCTTAATAAAAATTACAAAATGGTTTACACGTTGGAGGAGAGAAAGGAAATGTTGAGAATTTATTTCCAGAACAATGACCGTGCTAGGGCTTCTGCGAGGATTTTAATGAACGACATCCTGATAAAAATGTTTATCATTCATTTATCATTCAGTTGGTACATAAATTTGAGGTAACAGGATCAGTTGCAAACGAAAAACATAATCGCACTCGTACGGTTACGGGTGAAAATGATCAAGTCGCCGTAATTGGTCACTTATGGCTGACCGGGAACAATGTGGAAGTGTTAGAAAGTTGTCACAGGAAACTGGATATTCAAGGACAAGTGTCCACAGAATATTGAAGCTGGCATTTTAAGGATGGAAGTTCCATCCTTATAAAATGACACTTCTTCATGAACTGAACGAAGATGATGGTGCAGGGAGAATAGAATTTTGCCAAATAATTTCGCAAGAAATTATTGCAAATAATTGTGTTTTTGTACAACGTGTGCTTTTCGGATGAATGCACCTTTTTCCTTAACGGAAACGTCAACAAACATAATTGTAGGTTTTGGTCCGATGAAAATCCTCACCTCTTTAGGGAGCAACATTCTCAACACCCACAAAAACTCAACTTCTAGATGGGTATTTTGGGATTTGATTGGTCCTGTGTTCATTCCTGGAAATCTCACTGGCGATGTGTATCTGGATTTGCTCGAAAATGTGATTGATCTTCTAATCACCGAAGCTTTGGAGGCAGATGAAAACCTTTTAGAAGAGGAGTTACGGTTTTAGCAGGACGAAGCTCCGCCGCACTTTGCAGCTCAGGTGAAACAGTACCTGAATGGTAGGTTTCCTGGACGTTGGATAGGCCGAAGGGGTCCAGTGGAGTGGCCTGTGCGATCGCCGGATCTAACACCTAGATTTTTTTTTCTGGGGCGACTTGAAATCTCAAGTTTATAAAACCAGAGTTGCAGATTTAAACGACCTTAGAGCACGAATTGTGGCAGAATGTCGTAACATTACTCCTGAGTAACAGCATGTACGAAATAATTTTGAAGAACGATTGTATCGCTGCATTCAATCTAATGGTGAGCACTTAAATTTTCACTAATACTGTTTGTTAAAAATATTTTTCTTTAAATAGAAATTAAATTATGATCAATTAGAACACCTCTGTTCCTTTTAGTTTCATCGGTACCATAATTCCATAAAAAACATCCTGTAACTTTGCTAATACTCATTTTATAGAACACAAACTGCAGGTTCATACAAATTTGAATCCATGCATATATTTGTGTCTTGGAACAAAAGATAATCACGGTTTTATCGCTGCGTGCAATCTAATGGTGGGAAGTTTGAGAATTTGAGGTAAATTTTTACTAATACTGTTTGTTAAAAATATTTTCCTTTCGATAAAAATTATACGATCAATTAGAACTCTGCTTCATTTAGTTTTATCTATACTATAATTCCATAAAAAACACCCTGTAACTTTGTGAATACTCACTTTATAAGAACACAAACTGCAGGTTCATACAAACTTGAATCCATGCATATATTTGTGCTACAAAACTACCCACTTTCCTTATTAAAATTCCTGATGGGGTTGCAACCCTTTCCAGGGGGTTGCTAGTAGAAACAAGCTTTGTATCCCAGATCATGTCTCCCTGTCATCGACCTGTCTGAGTGTTTTCACAAATTCTGATTCGTTGTTGAGGATGGACACTTTTAAATGAGACACCCTGTATATAAATAAAAATCAATTGCCGACGCAAGACTTCAGGACGGCCGCACCTATTTGGCGAATTCATTTTTGCTGTTTTAGTAATTGTCAGGACAAGGTTTGCATGCAAGAAAATGTACGGAAAAGTTGAAAATTAGGGTTGAAAACTTTTCATATAAAGAAGTGAGCGCGTGAAAAAAAAGACGTTGTGAGATCTCTTAAAAGTATTGACAGAATTGAAAAGTTTTTCGTGAAATTTTGAATATATTTTGCCTAAAGTTCTTTCAGAAATGATAAAATGTCGAATAATTAAAAAAATTCTAGAATTGTATGAAGAATCATCAATAAAAAGTTTTGAAATATGTTTATTGATAAATGCCCATTCTATCTGGACGATTATAAACTTCCTACATAAAAAAGCTCGAATTAATAGTTTCATATCACTTAAACAAATACAGTTGATTCAGACTAGGTATTTTACAAATCAAATTAAATCAAATCAAAATAGATAAATAAAAAGTAGTAAAGTTGACGATACTAGGCGTCGAATTCTCTTCATTTTTCCCATATTGTATAATGAATTTGGATCTTTTCAGCCTATCACCTTCTCTGTATTTTCGCTGGAGTAAATTTTCACCTACATAAAGCTTCACACTTTCACTCTAAACTAACATTGTTATAGGAAAAACTCAAAAATCTTTGAAATCTCTCATATAACTCGTGTTGAAAGTTGGTTTTGAGAAGCCATGTTTCGACGTTATCACCTAAGCTCCGCCTCCATGTCAGATCCCAATATAGAATATTTTTTAATTCCCCACGGCCTACCTGAGTAGATAAATTTTATGACAATAATTTACTCATAGTAAATGTATATATATATATATATATATATATATATATATATATATATATATATATATATATATATATATATATATATATATATATATATATATATATATATATATATATATATATATATATATATATATATATATATATATATATATATATATATAATATATATATATATATATATATATATATATATATATATATATATATATACAGTGTGGACCACCAGGAACTGCATCGATCGATATCTCAGAAACTGAATGTAGGAAAAATTGGAAACTGGCTATTGGGTTTGGGGCCTATTCAGCTAAAATATTTTCATTTATTGGGCATTTCCGGTTATACCGGAAATATACCCTAAGTCAGCGTTTTCCAAACTGGGAGGCGTGGACTAGTCCAAGGGGAGGCGCGAATATTAGCCAGGATTGAAAAAAAAGTGTACGTGACAAATTTGGGAAAAAATAGGTTTGACATGTTTTCACTTTCAAATTTATGCGCCCAAGTTAATATAGAAGCAAAATCTATTTGTTGAACACTTAGATGGTTTGTTCATTCATTTTTCGAGTTATTTTGATGATCTTGATTTTACAAAATATGCGTGGATACAGAATACATTTTCGACGAAGAAGATGACGAATTTGAATTAACAAGTATTGAGACAGAAAACTTGATTGGATTATCTTGTGATTCTTATTTAAAACAAAAATTTCAGAATGTATCTGTGATTCAATTTTGGCATGATATTAAGAGTGAATATAATATTTTGTCAAATAAAGCTTTAAAAATTTAACTGCCGTCCGCAAAATCTTATTCATGCGAACAGGATTTTCTGCATTAGCTGCATGAAATCGAAATATCCTGCACGTTTGGTTGTAGAAAAGGAGCTTCGTGTAGCTATCTCATCAATGACACCGAGATTTGATAAACTTGTGCAAATAGACAAGCACATCCATCTCATTGAGCGACAAAAATAAAATATTGTTATTCGTTTTTTTTTGTGTATAAGAGATAATAAATTTTTTAGTACTGAACATTTTTGTGTTTATAGTATCTTATAAAATGGAAGAGAGGCGCCATATGATAAAATTTTTCTAAGGGAGCTTCGGTGAAATAAAGTTTGGAAACCACTGCCCTAAGTCGTTTATTTTAAATAGGAATCCCTATATATTATTACATTTTTGAATTATATTCAAGATTCTAGGCAGATTTTATGCATCATGTCCTATACCTAAGTCTAAGCGTGTTTGGTTTTTGACATATTTAAGTTTTTATGTCAAAATGACGATTGCAAGTCCTAATTTAATTATAGACTGAGAGCCAGCGTTCCGCAGACTTACGGTATAGTAGCAAAGTCCTTATTAATGCTAGGCATACTACTTCACGTGCCGTAGGTGAAATGGGGATTCACTATTCCCATCGAGGGTTCCTTTGGGAGTGTCCAGAAGTCGAAAGACATCAAAAGCGATCCCGAAAACCTGATCGCAGCATGGCTGCCGTTTTGATATATTAAAATATATATTTTTTTTCATGTAAAACCTTAATGGCAGACACTTCTTCCGGTTCCTACTATAATTAATAGTATTTCAAAGCTGCGAAAATTTTGACAACTTTGCGTCAAAATCGTGCGCTTTCATTAGCATGACAAATAATAGTATATTATATTATAAGGATTAAAAGTGCCTATTTTTTTTACGAGCAATATTTGCAGTTGCGAGGCGGAGCGCAGCGCAGCCGAGCGAATGCAATATTGCGAGTAAAAATAGGCACTTTTAGTCCGTATGATATATACTATTTTTTCTCCGACCAAGTCAAAATTAAAATAAATTTAGTTTTATTCAAAAATCGTTAATAATTTGGTAATAAATTTGAACATCTATTAATTATAACAGCGATAGTAAGTCGGTAGTCATGGATATCTGGTATTGTTGGTGAATATTGATTGTCAAGTAGACGTCAGTAGACGTACTAATCATATAATTTTTGTAGTAGTTTTTATGCTGCTTTTAAAATGAATCCCGAACACGATGAAAA
The DNA here is from genome assembly GCA_030704885.1 of Cynegetis impunctata. Classification (NCBI taxonomy): domain Eukaryota; kingdom Metazoa; phylum Arthropoda; class Insecta; order Coleoptera; family Coccinellidae; genus Cynegetis; species Cynegetis impunctata. Next base: position 98,058 of record JARQZK010000024.1, on the reverse strand, counting down.
TATACCTGCGGATATATTGAAAAGTGCCGAAGCAGTATATCTAAATCTTTTGCCACCCAAATCTCGCCAAGTTTATGAACTTGCATATCAGCGATTCATGGATTGGTGCAAAGAAAAAAATGTGCAAAACTATGCGGAGAGTGTTCTTATGGTGTATTTCTCAAATTTAACGAAGACCGTCAAGCCATCCACTCTTTGGTCACAGTATTCAATGTTGCGATCCACACTGGATATCAAAAATGGTGTGGATATTAGTAAATATTCAAAATTACTATCAGTGTTAAAAAGGCAAAGTGAAGGATATATACCTAAAAAGTCTAGGGTTTTTACAAAGGAGGAAGTGGATCGGTTCCTGGATATGGCACCTGATAATGTATATTTGATGATAAAGGTTGTTCTAGTATTAGGAATTGGAGGTGCTATGCGTTGTGACGAACTAGTTCATTTGAAAATTGATGACATTGAAGATATGGTCTCGGTCCTGGTCGTAAAAATTTTGCAGACAGAAAACAAGAAACCTCGTTTGTTTACCATTATAGGTGATAATTATTTGCGTTTATTTCGAAAATATGTTGCACTACGGCCATCAAATATACACGAACGTCGTTTATTTTTGAAGTATGTTAATGGGAAGTGTCAAAGAATGGTTATTGGTATTCACAAAATTAGTTCCGTGCCGCAAGAAATTGCAAAATTTTTGAAGTTAGGAAATTGGAAGGAGTATACTGGACATTCGCTAAGAAGAACATCTGCTACACTTCTTATTGATGGTGGCGGTGACCTCACTTGTCTTAAAAGACATGGAGGTTGGAAATCGAGTACGGTAGCAGAAGGATATATTGAAGAATCACGAATCAACAAAGAGAATACTGCCAGAAAAATATTGCAACCTGACAAAGAAGGTACAAGTACCTGTTCAGATATTTCCTCGTATATTTCATCAACAGTTACGGAGAATATTTTGAGTTGTTCTAACATTAATGAAAATCTTTTGAATTGTTCGAAAATTGTTAGTGATAATTTCAGTGGTGCTTTGAATTTTGGCAATAATTGTTCCAATTGTACATTCAATATCAATATAAATAACAAATAAATACCTATATATAGTTGCCCAATTAGTTTGTTTTACTAAGTTTGTAAGAGACAATGTTTTTTTTTTCAAATTTCAATTAGAGAGCTCAAATGCAATTACTTTTGGTCCTAGGATTAAAAGTAGCGTTTTTAATCCTAGGATTAAAAGTGTTGCTAAGCAACGAGCAAATTTTTGTACGGTAAGGGAATTGATGGCTTTTGCACCTGAAAATAGTACAAAAATGTCAACATTTTTTGATGGTTGGAGAAAAAGTATTTTTTCTTCAAGTGTATAATAATATCTATATTATTTTCGACAACACAGATCGTAGAAATAACCTATTATTTTACTAGTAAAATAATGAACGCTCATTATTGTACTAGTAATAAAATAATGAGAAATGATAACAACGTCTATGGGCGTTGTATCCAAGTAGGTATGAACTGTCATTTAATTTTGATTTAATTTGATGTTTGTCAGTATTTGTCAAGAAAATTTAAAAGTTCGACACTATGGGCACAATATTCAATTTACGCTTGAAGAAAAAATAGTATATGTCACTCGGAGCAGAAGACCCTTTATATGTTTCGCCCAGTTTGCACAGCCTCGGCTAACGCCTCGGCAGTGCAAGAATCTGGGCTCAACAATAATGATAGCCTTCTACTCCTAGTAACATAATATACTAATGTGGTCTGCCGGGATGTCAGAACCGACCGATCTGTCTGCTTTTTACCCCGAGGCGAAGCTAAAGGGGTTATAGTCTCACGACAAAAAGTTGGTAACTGGCCCGATTTTAAAAATTCCAACGGATATCGATAAAACATATATGATTTCATTAGGGAATTTGAATTCCCAATTTTTACCAACGAAGAATAAAAAAATATAGCGTTTTTTAGATAGGCATTACGACATACGCGTACGCCAAGGTCGATATGTACTAAGTCCTACAAAACATGCGTCGAAGTGCTCTGTGTGCCACGGTAACCAAGCGACGTTGATACTTAAGCTTGATTCTGCGTCTGTGTCTGCTTCCCATCCATAGAGATATCTTATCAATTTGATTCATAATTTGCAGCAAAATGAGCCGGGATAGGATATTCAAATTCGACAGTCAAAAAATGAATATTTTTGCTAAATTTTCACGGATTTTATTCGTAATATCGACTTATTAATACATTTATTGCAATTTTCCTTCATTTAATTCGTAATATCGACTTTCATTGTTATTTTAATTTATATAATAGGTACATTCAAAAAATATTGACGACATGCACATGCGTCGAGGGGTTTTATCATTCCTAGTGCTACGCAGTAGGGTGTCCTTCATTTTTTTTAAATATGTTTATGTAATAATAATATAAATGACATATATAATTTTCAGTTGTCAAAATTTTCGCAGCTTTGAAATACTATTAATTATAGTAGGAACCGGAAGAAGTGTCTGCCATTAAGGTTTTACATGAAAAAAATTATATATTTTAATATATCAAAACGGCAGCCATGCTGCGATCACGTTTTCGTAGTCGATTTTGATGTCTTTCGACTTCTGGACAAGCCCAAAGGAACCCTCGATGGGAATAGTGAATCCCCATTTCACCTACGGCACGTGAAGTAGTATGCCTAGCATTAATAAGGACTTTGCTACTATACCGTAAATCTGCGGAACGCTGGCTCTTAGACTATTATCAATTATTCCTATAAAGAACCCTTCATTACTCACTTTGGGTTGAATTCCTTGTTGAGAAGGACTCACTTTAATAGATTTTGTATAGTATTTCTGAGATGATATTCTCATTGCATCGAATGCAATCTCTGTGGACTACAAACATAGAGGTGTCTGTCTTTGATATATGTCAGTTATCCAGTGTCACGTCAGTGTGTATTATCTATTATCATTGTTCCTGTAAAATATTGCTTTGTTTTTATGTTTGATAAAGCCTATAAATACGAGGTTCATGTTATAACTATTTCAATTTATCAAACATAATATATGGACAAGTACCTAAGACCGGAAAGGTTTGATGCAGACTCGACATCAAACTCCAGTTCAAAGGAATGGCAGCACTGGAAGATGACATTCGAAAACTTCCTAACTGCACAGCAATATAGTCCGAGTGCTACAGATAAACCGGAAGAAGCAGCTCAAAAGGAAGCTATATGGAACTCAACTAAGCTACAACTCCTCATAAACCATATCACTCCGAGGGTGTACGCAACTGTAAGTGAGTGCACAACTTATACTACAATGTTGGCCGCGCTGGACAAACTGTACGTGAAAGCAAAGAATGTCATTCATGCTCGACATTTGCTCACAACAAGACGCCAGCAAGCGGACTAATCAATCGATTCTTATCTTCAGGCCTTAAAGCAACTAGCCAAGGACTGCGAGTTCACTGCTGTCGACGCTGAAACTAATAAGAACGACAGCATCCGAGGTGCGTTCATAGCTGGAATTTCATCAAACAAAATCCGTGAGCGCCTTCTCGAGAATCTGACACTTACATTAGAAGAATCTTACAATAAAGCCCAATCTGTTGAGATGGCAGAGCGGAACAGTCATTATTTTAGCACGGCAGAAGTATATTCGGTTTCAAATGTTGATAATACCAAGAACGAAGATTCTAACACTTCTGCTGCTACTGCCGCTGCTGTACCCAAACGAAAATGCTTTTTCTGTGGAGCATCAACTATACACCCTCGCAAGGACTGCCCTGCTCGAGATGCTACATGCGGAAATTGTAATCGAAAGGGCCACTATGGAAAAGTCTGTCGTAGCAGGACAAAGACAGCTGCTTCAACGACGGCAATAGACGACTGCGGCAACTGCAGTTGCATAATATCTGCTGCGGCGCCGACTTCTCTACGAAAGGCGATGGTGACAGCTTTTATTAAGGGTGTTCGAGCAGACGGCTTGATTGACACCGGGAGCTCCCTGAGCTTTGTCAATGAGGACTTCGCTAATCTCTGCGATCTAAAGAAGAGAAGTTGTGACCAAACTATTTCTATGACTTCTTTGTCTCACAAGTCACAGGTCAACGGCTCGACTCTCCAGAACGTTAGAATCGGAGACAACATCTATAACAACACCAATCTCTTGATTGTGAAAAAACTTATGTGCTGACATTATAATTGGCCATGACGTCTTAGAATCACACTCTACTCGAATTTAAATTTGGTGGACCTAAAGATACGTTAAAAGTATGCTGTGTAGCCGCAGCCTCTGTCCCTGCTGTACCCCTATTTACTAATGTCGCGGCAGACTTCAAACCTATTGCTGTCAAGTCTAGAAAACATAGCATTGAGGATAATGCTTTTATAAAGGCAGAAGTGGAGAAACTTTTAAAAGCAGGAATAATTGAAGAAAGTCTATCGCCTTGTCGAGCACAGGTACTGATTACAAAGAATGCCAATCATAAAAGGCGGATGGTGATAGATTACTCGCAAACCATCAACAAATATACAGAGCTGGATGCCTACCCGTTACCTAACATCGAAGATATGATAACAAAGGTAGCTAAATACGCCAATTTTAGCACTATAGACTTACAGAGCGCATACCATCAAGTGCCTATTCTGCCTTACGAGAAAACCTTTACAGCTTTCGAGGCATGTGGTAACCTTTACCAGTTTCGCAGAATTCCGTTTGGTGTAACCAACGGTGTGTCAAGTTTCCAAAGGACTGTCGATTGGCTCATTAAGACTGAAAACCTGAACGGAACTTTTGCCTACCTTGATGATGATACTGTATGTGGAAAGACACAAGAAGAGCACGACAAAAATCTTAAATTATTTCTGAAAGCTGCAGAAAAGTACAACCTTACCCTAAACAAAGAAAAGAGCAAGTTCACACAGTCGACTATAAACATTCTTGGCTATACAATTAAAAATCATGTTATCAAGCCGGATAGTGAGCGACTGAAACCACTTCTAAATATGCCTCCACCCAATGACTTAGCCTCTCTTCGAAGGACTCTTGGTATGTTCGCACATTATTCGAAGTGGATACCTAGATTTTCACAGAGAATTCACCCAATGGCCCATACCAAAAGTTTTCCCTTAGGCTCAGATGCAGTGAAATGTTTCGAGGACTTGAAATCTATTATAGCGAAGTCATCAGTACACGCCATTGACGATAAGGTACACTTTACTGTTGAAACTGACGCTTCCGAGCACTCCATCGCCGCTACGCTATCGCAGGACTCGAGGCCCGTCGCCTTTTACTCAAGGACCCTCAATCAGAGCGAGCGAAATCACTCAGCAGTAGAGAAAGAAGCCTATGCCACCGTTGAAGCTCTGAAGAAATGGCGCCATTTTCTAATAGGTAGACCGTTCAAGCTCATCACCGACCAACGATCGGTTGCCTTCATGTTTGATGCGAAACATTCAAGCAAAATTAAAAATGAGAAGATCCAGAGATGGCGGCTGGAACTTGCGCCATATAGATATGATATTGTGTACCGGCCTGGAAAAGAGAATCATGTTGCTGACACCCTTTCCAGAGTTTGTGCCTCCATCGAATCTCGAAAAAGTAGACTCCAATCACTACATGAATCCATGTGTCACCCTGGCGTTACTCGCATGTATCACTGGCTGAAGATAAAGAACTTACCCTATACTGTCGACGAAGTAAGGGCAATGACTGCAAACTGCTGGATATGTGCTGAGATCAAGCCGAGGTATTTCAAGAATCCTGACCCACTTCCTAAGCTGATCAAGGCTACCTCACCCATGGAACGCCTCAGTATTGACTTCAAGGGGCCTATTCCATCGAAAACGAACAACCGCTACATCCTCACTGTAATAGACGAATACTCAAGATTTCCTTTCGCGTTCCCCTGTTCGGATATAAGTGCCAAGACGGTAATAAAACATCTGAATAGCGTATTTATGATATTTGGATTCCCGTCGTACATCCACTCAGATCGAGGGACGTCATTCTTGTCATCAGAAGTGAGAGAGTTTTTACATTCACGTGGCATCGCTACAAGCAGAACTACGGCCTACAATCCACAAGGCAACGGCCAAGTTGAGAAATTGAATTCCACCCTATGGAAAACTATACAGCTCTCTCTGCGTTCTCACAACATGCCTATAGAAAATTGGGAGCATGTACTTAATGTAGCCCTTCATTCGATTAGATCGCTCTTATGCACAGCTACTAACTGCACGCCGCATGAGCGCATGTTCATACATCCGCGAAGATCGATGAATGGACACAGCATTCCAACATGGCTGACCAATTCGGAGCAAGTCCTCATGCGCCGGTTTAACCGTACTAATAAGTACCAGCCAGCGGTGGAAGAAGTGGAGCTGCTTCAAGCGAATCCTGATTATTCCTATGTGAGACTCCGAGATGGAAGAGAAACCACCGTCTCAAATCGACACCTTGCGCCTGTCGAAGGGCAAGGAGAAATTATTTTGGATCAACCTGATGACCAGATACAGACTGAGGTAAATGTGGACTCCGAAATCCAAGATAATAATAGTGAATCAGTCACGTCTCCTGAACCAGAAGCTTCAACTAGCTATGAGCCACATCCTCCCATTGACGATCCTGAGCCAACTCCTCCACGTGTGGAACTTAGAAGATCTGCCCGGAACAGAAGGCCGCCGCGACATCTGCAAGACTATGAGCTGTAATACATAAATATAGTGTGGGAGAATGAGATGATATTCTCATTGCATCGAATGCAATCTCTGTGGACTACAAACATAGAGGTGTCTGTCTTTGATATATGTCAGTTATCCAGTGTCACGTCAGTGTGTATTATCTATTATCATTGTTCTTGTAAAATATTGCTTTGTTTTTATGTTTGATAAAGCCTATAAATACGAGGTTCATGTTATAACTATTTCAATTTCAAAAAATAAGATCTAAAATGAGATTGAGAAAACTGATAAAAATCAAGTTTTTAGCATCAAAAATTAAGTGACTTTATATAAGGTAATCTATAACTAAAATTTTTAGTTTTCGAAGTATTGCCAATTTTATAGTTTTATATGGCGATTTTGCATTTAATCAATAACGAACAATTAGATCTAGGATAGCCACGATCATGTTTGACATTTCAAATCATCGTAATGGTTAAATTATGCAACCGAAGATTATTTAAACTCATTTATTATTTATGGACAATGTGATAAAGTTATTTCAAAAACATGTGATACATTTGTGACACCATATCCTCAGAAAAAAAAAATTTTGAAGTTGACTATTTAGACAACTTGCCCCTGGTTGATCTTCGAAACCTTTTCTGTCAAAAAATTGATATATGTAAATAATTATCTTGAAAACTTATTTTATGATCAATCGATAGCCAAGAATGGACCAAATTTTTGGCCACCTCGCTCCCCAGACCTTTCAGTACTCGATTTTTATTTATGGGGAACAGTGAAAAATAACATGTATAACACCGCAGTGACCACCATGGAATACCGCATGAAGTGAGTAAGTACAGCTTTTGAAGACCTGGGCCACTAGTCAATAAGAAGAGCCACCCATGAACAATTGCGGCTTAGTTGCGCAAAATGTCTAGGAGTTCAAAGACGCCAATTCGAACATTCACTTGAATAATTTTTTTAACATTTCTATTTCCAGTTTACAATATCAATATTTTCACTGTTAATAACTGGTTTATTTCTGTACATTTTTTTAAAGAACTTTGTTCCTTATGCTGGATTTTTAGTGTTTGTTAGAGGACTTTGAACTGAATGGAGAACGCTATCAACAGGGTTTATATATATTCACTAGTATAAGGGATAAATAGCCATTGTATAACCCGAATGTGACAAGTCGTTGCTGCTAAATGGAAAACTCAAAGTAAGGCAACTTATCAGAGATATTAGGAAAAAAATTTCGCATTAAAGTTGAGACGTTCTGCTGGATATAGGGGTAACTAATCGATAAATCGATTAGTTACCCCTATAACGAATCGTCTTGATGATATGGCTGAGCAGCAGAAGCAGAAGTATTATCCATTATTATTCAACATTAAACCCAAAATTCTGAAACTGATAACATCTACTCCTATCGCTGGTCCAAAAGCTGCATACACTCCATCAGTATCATCTTCATCACTACCAGGCCAAGAGCCGCGTACTTTTCTTGTGCAATTTTTTACAGAACAATTTTATTTTTTGGAAAAGATTGATTCCAATACTAGAATTTCTTCAAATAGTCGTTTGAGCTGAACAATTTCTCTAGCAGCTTCGTTAGCAGCGACTATTTCTGCTTCTGTTGTAGAAAGTGCAACTGAAGTTTGACGCTGACTGTAACAAGATATTGCTACATCTGCGTACATACTCAGAACAGCTGTGATTGATCGGCCCGTTCTATCATCGCCACCATGATCTGCGTCACTGAAGGTCTTCAGCTCATTTTTAACTCATGGTGTGTAGGTTATACCAAGATTAATTGTTCCTTTTAAATAACGAAATATCCTTTTTACTTTGGAGCAGAATTGAAGGAATTGCTATCCTCCATAGCCATGTACTCTTACTGTTCCATATCCTAGTGCTGCTACAGAATCTCTATTCGTTGTTTTTACCTGGTAATCCTGGTCAAATGGCACAAGCTCCATAATGAATCACTTCGGTTGGTGATGTGGTTTATTGCGCCATTGTCAACGTACCAGTTGTTTTTGTCACTCTCGCAAAACAATACTGCATTTGAGACTGCCAACATTCTTTGTTTTTCCTGCGCTGTCTTTCTTATGTTTCTCGGGTTTTGGTGCCTTGCCGTCCGCTTTCCATTTGGCACAATCTCGAACTTTGTGTCCTCTCAATTTGCAATAATTACAGATCAAGTTGCTTCTTTTACTTGACGTTGTCTGTATAACTTCCTGTCTGCTTTCACACTTCTTTGTTAGTGCTTTCTCATATGCACATAAAACTGGCTTGTTAAGTTGTCGATCTTTTGCATTCGAAAAACGCATCACTTTTTCTAGAGTTTCTTGTCATATTGACTGTCAGAATCAACAGGGCAGTACTGTCAGCATTATTAAAGTCCGCCAAAATTTTCACATACTTGGATTTCTCTTCCTGCGATACATTTTCTGCTAACTGTTTCAGTTTACCTTCTGAAACTTCTAATCCAGCTTTTACGCGTCTCAGCAAAATGCACAGCCTTTCTTCTTACTTTGCGATGTAGAACTTTGGTTTCTGTCCTAGCAATCACATTCTGCTACCATTTTGAAGTACTAAAAACACATCTTTACTCAATTCTTGTAAGAAAATATAATGACACTTATTGAAAAAATTTATTCAAAAAACTGACTTTTTGTCAACAAGCCAATTAAAAATAAATAAGCACAGAATATGCACAGTGTTGACGAAATATATTCAAGGTTTTGTTTTCAGGCTTCAACAGAAACTTTTTGCCGTCACATCTATAGTTTAATAGCTATACATTGGTAAAACTTGCGCCTCGTAAATTATCAGTGGCAATGTTGCGCGAAGTATACGGAAAACATTTAATAAAGCATTAAATGTCCTAAATTGTTATAATTATAATAATAATTTGAGCTATTTTATGTGTTATTAAATGTTTGTCGTTGTAATAATAATAATAAGAATTATTATGATAATGAAAAGGAGAAGGTGGATATTAGAATAACAGAGTTCAATTTAATTAAAGGCAATTAATTTTTGGAAACAAAACATGAACTAAAAAATTTATTTTCAGACAAAAAGTGTCGCGTTATTTTATGAAGTGAATCTCATTTATTTGGATGGTGTAGATAGACACTCATCGCCTTGTAAATATGAATTTTCCACTTCCGCCATATCCAAAGGACATGAATCGAAGGTTTGTTCTTCTTTTATTTCGTTTCCGTTGCCATCGTCCAATGCATCTGGCACATTGTCGCATGATTGTCCACTACAGTTGGAATAGATAATGGAACATTTTAGGCCAACTTTTCGGCAACCCCTCAATTTTTGGAGCATTTGCTAGATATTATTTTGCAATAAACTTGACGGTGCGGAGCCATAGCAATTCGAACTGGTTCAAGCCTACGTGAAGTTCAGTTCCAACCCCAATTTTCAGGTTCATGGTAAAATCTAAGCAAAGTTTGAATCTGGGGATGAACTCTGAACGAATGATAGCATGCCGCATCGTTAGAGGTAGAAGTGATAAATTCAGCTTTGTCTTATTAGCCAATTTCCCGAAGCATTTGTATCGAAGCGAGTTAATAGAAACAAGCCTCCGACTCGTCACCTCCATACAACGCAATGAAAAAACGTTCGCCAGAGAGAGCAATCACGTTTGGATCACAACGGATTTGCTTTCAGTAGGGAATCATTAAGATGGGGAACTATCTCATACGACCTGAAATATATACTAAAATATATGCGCATGATTGAGTATATAGCGTTAGGTATAATATCGTGGCTATTGTGCGTCGACTCGACATGTACAGCGTTATAGCTCTTAAACTATGAATATGACGGCAAAAAGTTTCAAATGAAACTTAAAGGAAATTTCATGTTCTACAAATTTGGTACCAACATTTAATGAAGCATCAACCGTTAACTATATATTTAGAATTAACTATAAAAAAGTTTGGAGCACTATGAATAAAAACGTATGCATTAAACAGAAACAAGTTTGAATAAAAGTGATAGGAAATGTGATTATCTATGAAAATGATTTCAACTATTCTTGTCTTATGATGCACTGTTAACAAGATATTTAATGAAACGCGTTTTCCAAGATGGCTGCTGAAGCTCGCGACCCCGCGTACCGCCATCTTGAATTTACATTCGGGGGACACTCCTGAACCTTTTTGAAAAAAGAAAATCCATAGTCTCTTGGACTATACACCGTTTTAGAAAAAAATTCCTCCTCCTCGTTTCTTTAGTAGCGGTGTCAAAAAATCAAAAGACTAAATCAGAAGACTAAAATGTTCTGTTGACTTCACCTATCAATGTAGGCAGATAATATTTCAAGAAGCTCAGCGACTGTTATTTGTAAAAACTTGCATATTCCATATTCAGTACAACGTGTCGAGACTTGCAAAGCGCCGCCGCCACCGTCCGCAACGCTTGTTCAGACGTGCAAAGGGACGAAATACGACTTGTGGTGTGTGTTAGCAATCTTACATGAACTTATTTTATTCTTCACGAATATAAATACGAATGCCAAGGATAAACGTTACTCATATGTTTCCTCAATTTCGGAAAGAAAAGTAAACCGTTAGTGTTTGCAAGTGTAGAACTAATCTTAAAATTTTGAGTTTTGGGAATATGGTAGCAAAATTTTAAAAGTGGTCTACGAGAAAAAAAGTTAGGGAACCTCTGGGCTAGATCAATGAAAAAGTGAGTTGAGTATTAAAAGATATCCTGCCGTCAAGTTCACCTGTCGTGGAGCAGTAATTTCCTTTGATAACTTTTAATGAGAATGTTGAGAATAATTCCGGTGTTGAAATTCATTCAATTAAATGGAGAGCGCGCGTGTGTGTGTGGGCGGGCAGGCGCGCGTGTGTTATATAACTATATTCCTATACTACCTACTTACGATTCAGACTTTGTGCATCTATAGATATCGAGCGAGAAGGTGATTTTTCAGGAACTGATTCTCTTTTCTGTTGATCTTGGGTCAACTTAGTTTTTTTAGCCTGGTCGAATTTTTCTAGCCATTCTTTCTGAAAACCAACAATTTGATTCAACGGCTATAGTTTCATAACAATTTGACAATAATATAACATGCTAAAATTACATGAAATTACCACCAACACGATACAACAACTATAAAACAATGATATGGATAGAAATCTGTAAAATATTATATAATCAAATTATTTATTATTCAAGCATATATATTGTTGACGTTTTCTTTAGGACAGTATGATTGAAAAAGTTTAACTAGATTCTTTTGGTGGGACAGAAAATCTAGAGCATAAATTGCAGTACCTAGCCCATAGGCTATTATTCAATATAACACATTTATGCGTAGATATGCCATACAGAATGGTATCCACTATTCTCATTCGTCCAGGAATACTATAGGAGAATATAGTTCCATTTTATGAAAGTGGAAATGACAAATGTATGGATCTTGTTCTAACAACGTATTAACAATATAACTTTATTAGTTTGATTTAAGGCGTCCTCAGCTTCATAGTAATAACAATAGATCCTTCACCGCGGCATATTCTCCTCTAAAAAAAAATGGATGAAAGCCTTGTCCAAAATTTGAACATATTGCATTGGACATTTCTCCATAAAAATTGAATATGAAAAATCTACCACACTGCTAAAAAATTTCAAGGAGAACACGTTTCACCTTAAAGATTATGATTGTGCATGGAATATTTTCATTCTTTAGCGTGGCGACATCAAATTTACGTTGTGCAGCGTGTGGCACAACTGTCTGCAACCCCGATCAACGAAAATCCATCTGAACTCTGATGAAATGTTGGACCCTGGTTAGGAAATAACGCACAGGTTTATCTTAACACTTGTCTTCAATTTATGGTAAACTATAGAGATTCTCGCATAACCATCGCCCAGAGTGATGAGTTATCTATCCCCCGAGCGAGCTCTCATTTGGTTTATATACATATTTATATACACTTACTATTGCCGAAGGTTGACCTTGGCCGCACGTAATTGTAGCTTGTTTAAAAACTAGTATGAAACATAACAATCTTCATCTAATATGAAATATAACAATGTTTGACACTGTACTTGTCTACTTCCACTATATCGATGAAAAGATTTGGGATGTACTCATGGTAACATACTTAGTGACCAAAATTCTGTCCATTGACAATGAATAAGAATGAATCTGGCAGAAATGTTTTATTGATCTTCAATCTTTTCTTTTCAAGATCAATATAAAATAATTATTTCACACGAAAATGACACAAATATTTCCAAAATTGTGATTTTACTTTTGTAGTTCGACATTGCTGCAGCCCCCATTAAATTATACTAAAACATAAAGGTAAAAAATTGCCAAATTACATATAAAATATATATATATATATATATATATATATATATATATATATATATATATATATATATATATATATATATATATATTATGTATATACAAAAGAATTGGTATGGTGTGTTACGCTGATGATGCAGCAATTATTGCCGTATCAGAGAACGACCCACAGAGACAACTCTTCCAGTTCTTCCAAGTAAACCGCCAACTCAATATGAACATTTCTATCAACAAAACCAAATGTATGACAATCGCGAAAGATCCGCTCAGATGTAAGCTAGTGGTGGAGGACAATCCCATAGAACAGGTGATGCAATTCAGATATCTGGGCATAGACATATCAAGCTGCCACGACCCAGTTAAAGACATGAGGAGCCAGATTAACAAAGCATCCGCACTATCAGGATGCCTACGAGATATGGTCTGGTCAAACCCGTACATGCGCAAAGATAGCAAAATTAGAATCTACAAGACTTGTATCAGACCGATCATGACGTATGGTACAGAAGTCCGCGGAGATACCAACAAGACGAAACACATGCTGGCCGAAATGAAAACACTGAGAACAATAGTGGAGAATATAAGAAGAGACAGAGTGAGAAACACAGATATCAGAGAACAATGCGAAATACAAGATATTGTGAGATGGTAAGAGACAGTGGTACAACCATGTAAGACGGATGGACGAGAACCGACTTCCGAAAATAGTCCTAAAAAACAACCAGCCCGGCTCAAGACCTCCTGGGAGGCCACCTAAAAGATGGAGAGATAGTTGGCAATCCACCTCTCAGGAAAAGATGCAGAGGCATCTTCAGAATTAACAGATCGACAGATCTCCAAGAAGTAGAAGAAGAAGATGTATATAGTGAAGAAACTTGAAAGAAAAAGCCTAAATTCTGCTTTCAGTATTGGATTTCTCAGCGAAGTTCACCTCAAAAAGGTTTATGATGATACTTTCTGCGAATTATTCTACGGAATTTCTCTCTTCGAAATTTTTTACCAACCAGATCGAAAATATGAAGATAGAGTTTCAAGATGATGAGCATAAGAACATCCAGTCTATTGGAAACTGTCTAAATTCTATTGAACTTCTTACACAAGAACATGATTTGGACTTGTTGATGGCTATACTGGAAAAGCACTGATAAACTTAAAGCCTAAACAATTCAGAGGAATAATCATGGAATCACTTTTGCCGTCAAAATGGTAGACATGGTGAAAGTGCAATTTTCTGTAAGATTCCTTACTTACAAAACATAAGAGATGATATGAATTATTTGAGTGTACCTCATCTTATAGAGTGTTGTGCTAGTCAAGTTATATAAGGATGTTCTAAAATCCTAGTATATAATTATATATATATATAGAAATATATATATATATATATATATATATATATATATATATATATATATATATATATATATATATATATATATATATATATATATATATATATATATATATATATAAATATATATTATAAAAATAAAATATATAAATATATATATATATAAATATATATATATATATATATATATATATATATATATATATATATATATATATATATATATATATATATATATATATTAAGTATATATATGAATATATATATATATATATATATATATATATATATATATACAGCGCCGGACTCGCCAGGTCGGCGAGTCCGAGACCAGAAAGGGCCGAGCATGGGAATTACAAACAAAATCGCGACATACAGGTCATGGTAAATTGAGACGTTTTAAAAAAATTGCAGCAACTAGAAGGTGAAGCAAACATAAAGCCATTTCCACAATTATCAACTTCGATTAAACAGATTCAGAGTCCAGTAAATATGTCACCTTCTTGTTATTTTTGATCGATATCATTCAAGGAAATTTTGATAGCAAAACGAAATTTTTGGCACAAGTGTTACTTGAAAAATGGACTATCTTTGAAAACATATTACTGGCATTATTCATGTTGGATCTGTTTTCAGTCACAACTCCTGTTTCTGTAATTTTACAAATCAAGTCGCTTGATTACTCGAGAGCTTGGAAAGTGATTCAAACTTTACTGGGGCAAATGATAGAGTTTGGTTACAAAAAGTAAAAAATTAAATTCTGAAATTCAAAAAGTATTTGCCAATAATAGTGAAATTTGTATTCACGGATCTTTTTCAGAAAAAAAATTCATACAAAACGAAATTGCCAGGAGAGTTAGCTAGAGATAAAACCAGACACATCACAGCAGAACAAAAGTATCGAATGATTTACTATGAAATTTTAGATAAAGTTGAAGCAAGTATCACTGAAAGATTTGTACCTAACAAAGATTTACTTTTGGACTGTTCCTGGCTTGATCCTCGAAAATACAAAAAAATCTCCACTCTCAAGATCGAAGACATAATTTCGCGCGACATTTTTTCAACTATTTCCAAACTGACACAGATTGACCGAAAAGATTTAGTCTCGGAATTAAAGCAATTCGCTAGTCAACATTCAAATTTCGTGAATACGGATTCTCAAAGGAATTATAGTCGCAACTTTTCGATTTCCGATGACGACAGTAATAGTGATGATAATGCAACTGAAAGAAAAGATAGCAACAGTCACAATGATACCGATTTTAGAAAATGTTTTCAAAGCTTAGCTTGCGCCTTTGCTGTATTGCATGATCTTTCCTCTCAATCTGGATTATTTGGAAATCTTTAATTCGCTTTCAAATATGAAATGACTCTCCCATGTACACAAGTAAGCTGTGAAAGAGTGTTCCCAAAGCTCAGAATTTTGAAAAACAGATTGAGGTCTAGTCTGAGTCAAACTCATCTCAATCCATTGATGCTCATGTTTATTGAGAAAGATTTGTTCGTCAATCTAGTCAAAAATGAGATCATTGTTGAGATTGCGAATTCAAGCACTGAACTGCGCAGGAAGTTATTGTAGACTATCACAGTTTTTCTGAATGATCTTTCCCTCGCGCAAAAATGTCTAACCACAAACTTAAGAAAAAATGAACATTGATAAATAAATTGATGAAAGTTCAGCTTGTCGATACTTACTTATTTACACCTCATCTATTAATTTCAACGGTAACAACTAATATTACAAGAGTCAAGAAGGAAAGGGGGGCGAGGAGGGGTTTGGGTAAAGAACATGTCTTCGGGGGCCCTTATATACATATCGCCGCGGGCCACCAGATGCTCCAGTCCGGCACTGTATATATACATATATATATATATATATATATATATATATATATATATATATATATATATATATATATATATATATATATATATATATATATATATATATTATAGGCCAAATTCACAACCACACTTTGATGTAGATACCTTTCTGGAAAAGCTCTTACAAATTTGTCATGAGGAAAATGCTAAATCTATAATATGAGGCGACTTTAATATAGACATTCTTGTCAATACAAAGGAATCCACTTTTTAGCTTTACTTAAAATGTATTATGTTGAATTAACAGTTAATGAACCAACAAGGTTTATTTCTGATTTGTGGTTAGATAATTTTCTAACAAATATTGAGGTTAACACACGATCTTTCTAAAATCACATCTTGAGCCATATAGCTTTAAAAATCACATATACTGATAAACTTAAGCAAATAAAATCGGACAAGATAGGGATCAGAGAAACAAATGAAATAATACAGATCAGTTTCTTTTCATTTTATTTCAAATAAAAAGGAATGAAATTCACAATTTTGATAGAAAAAAAGATAGCAGTTATCAGATCTATAATTTAGTGAACTACCGACCCATCAGTTTACAAGGATCTTTCTCAAGAATCTCCGAGAAAATTCTTGTAGGTAGAATCTTGAAAGTTTTCAAGAAATTGAGGGTCAAAAAAGTCAGCATGGTTTCTTAAGCAATAAAAACACTGAAACTGCTATTTTTGAATTAACACAGTCTGTAGGTCTGGTTTTGAAATGGGGGGAATTCTAATTGCTCTGTTCCTTGACCTGTCTAAGATTTTCAACTGTGTGATACACAGTTTCTAGTGAAAACTCCCAGGAATCAGAGATAAACAGCTTATTGAAAGTTATTGACGATGGTAAAAATACACATGAGGTGGCATCACATTAAAAGTACCGCAAGGCAGTATTATGTGACCACTACTGTTAATTATTTACATAAAAGATATCATTAATTATATACCAGCATGAAACTACCAATATATGTTGATGATACAACCATTTTGGTACGAGAAGCAACCATTCCTTCCTCAACTCTTGCATTGAAGTTTGTTTTGGGCAATATGGTTGAGTGGTGAATTGACAATGAGCTTTTGTTGAATGTGAGGAAAATCGAGTGTCTTTTCCTCATCATGAAAATATCAAGATGGATGCCACCCAGAAGATTGCAATACAAAGACCAGAAACTCAATCTGGGCTAACAAAGTATCTAGGAGCTCCCATTGACAACTGTCTGAATCTGCATCACCATATCGAATTAGTCAGAAGAAAGCTATGCTCAGTAATATACACTACGAATGTTTTAAAGAAGCAAGTTGAACCGGATGTGGCAAAGGTAATTTACTATGTAATTTGTTTTTCTCGGGCAGTTCTGCTTATGCAAACAAAATTAAAAACTGAACATTACGCATTATTTTAGGAATGGGCTACAAAGATTCATGTCGAACTTCCTTCAAGATAAATAATTTTCTAATTTCTTCTCTGCTCTGGACAATTTTTTCCTTATTATATAACATGAAAAATTAAAAACATCTGGAAATTATGGCCGAACTGCTAAAAAAGTAGAAAAACATGGAAAATCTTAGCAGGCATCTACACCAATTGTCTGAAGTTGCACTACATTATCACAGCACTAGAATGAAGCCAATACAATTCTCCAAGTAAGGCAGTAAGGAAAACATCAAGAAGATCTATCATCCCTACCAGCAATGTACCAGTATATTTACGAAGATCGTAAGTAATCGGATACAAAACAAACTGGATGCTTCCCAACCACGAGAACAAGCTGTATTTCGAAATGGCTTCAGTACAATATATCATATTCCATATGCACAGAGAAGTTATCAGTTAAACAAATTTCTATATACCCCAAAATCAATAACTGATGATTTTACCAATAAAGATGTTGACAAACTATACGTGGAAACCATGACCTATATATATATATATATATATATATATATATATAATATATATATATATATATATATATATATATATATATATATATATATATATATATATATATATATATATATATATATATATATATATATATATATTATATATATATATATATATATATATATATATATAATATATATATATATATATTATATATATATATATATAATATATATATATATATATATATATATATATATATATATATATATATATATATATATATATATACAGTTAGAGTTAGAATATTCAAGGCTACGCAATATTTTCAAAACTTTTTCAGTTTCACTTGAACATATTTTCTGAAGCTAGACTGGAAAGACAAAGATCTTCGCGTAGATTAAATGTTTCTGATTGTTAGGAACCCTAAGAATAACCACACATTACGAAGCTAAATACAATCAGCAATATGTTAATCCTTAGAATTTCTATAAGACAAAAGCCATGTATAGTGAAGACAAACAACCCACCAAATCGGAAATGGGTAAATCATTGCATCTTGATCAACTAATGGACACACTGGCACAATATGGCTTCAGGAAGAAATTCCAATATCCTAATTTTCTGACGAAAAGAGCGTTTGATCAATGTATACTACCACTCATAACATACGGATGCCAAACCTGAAGAGTGTAGTCATAGGAAAGCTTCAGACTCTAGGGAGTGAGAACTGAAGTGATAACTGTAATTATTCATTTATTTTTCATTATTTTTATTTTATTTTCATCATTTGTTTATATGGTGTTTCCTGGTCATTGATTTCATATGTACATGTCTGTACAATATATATATATATATATATATATATATATATATATATATATATATATATATATATATATATATATATATATATATATATATATATATATATATATATATATAAAATCAAGTACTAGGACATTTATTTGAAACTAATCAAACAAACCTCCTAGCGGAACTGGTTATACGAGTTCAACGAAACATCGAAATGCCTCCATACATCTTAGACGGTGTATGTTAAAAACATTAAGTTGTTTATCACAATCAATGGAAATGATAGACAGTCTGTTTCGCCCTTATTTGGGGCTCATCAGTATCGTCCATCCATCGAAAGTGATAACCAACCAAATATTTCTAACGACGTTATATTTTCCTTCCAGTGACTATATGGCATATAAATATGACACAGCGCCACCAGTCGGAAACAAATGAACCACATCTTACAGATAGAAAAAAACATTTCGGTAACGTGAACTCGCACTTCCTGACACCCGAAGGTGGTTACTATATTCGCTAAGCAAGAGTAAAGTTGCCACATCAAATCGATGTAATGCAACAATTACACACCGCCAGTAACAGCGCTCCGATTCTATCTTTTACGCAGTAATTGAATAGAAAGCAGAATTCTTCGTGTTTACCGAAACACGTTCGTGGCAATAAAATCAAGTACTAGGCATTTATTTGAAACTAATCAAACAAACCTCCTAGCGGAGCTGGTTATACGAGTTCAACGAAACATCGAAATGCCTCCATACATCTTAGACGGTGTATGTTAGAAAAATTAAGTTGTTTATCACAATCATTGGAAATGATAGACAGTCTGTTTCGCCCTTATTTGGGGCTCATCAGTATCATCCATCCATCGGAAGTGATAACCAACCAAATATTTCTAACGACGTTATATTTTCCTTCCAGTGACTATATGGCATATAAATATGACACAGCGCCACGAGTCGGAAACAAATGAACCACATCTTACAGATAGAAGAAACCATTTCGGTAACGTGAACTCGCACTTCCTGACACCCGAAGGTGGTTTCGGTAAACACGAAGAATTCTGCTTTCTATTCAATTACTGCGTAAAAGATAGAATCGGAGCGCTGTTACTGGCGGTGTGTAATTGTTGCATTACATCGATTTGATGTGGCAACTTTACTCTTGCTTAGCGAATATAGTAACCACCTTCGGGTGTCAGGAAGTGCGAGTTCACGTTACCGAAATGTTTTCTTCTATCTGTAAGATGTGGTTCATTTGTTTCCGACTGGTGGCGCTGTGTCATATTTATATGCCATATAGTCACTGGAAGGAAAATATAACGTCGTTAGAAATATTTGGTTGGTTATCACTTTCGATGGATGGATGATACTGATGAGCCCCAAATAAGGGCGAAACAGACTGTCTATCATTTCCATTGATTGTGATAAACAACTTAATGTTTCTAACATACACCGTCTAAGATGTATGGAGGCATTTCGATGTTTCGTTGAACTCGTATAACCAGCTCCGCTAGGAGGTTTGTTTGATTAGTTTCAAATAAATGTCCTAGTACTTGATTTTATTGCCACGAACGTGTTTCGGTAAACACGAAGAATTCTGCTTTCTATATATATATATATATATATATATATATATATATATATATATATATATATATATATATACATATGGCTTTCCAGCAGGCATTGGTCGTTGATTTCAGTGTATGACAGACCAATATGCTAAACGCGATCTAAATTGTAAATTTCTTTCAAGCATTCATCAGAAAAATAGATCATTCTCCATTTGTTCTAAGATATACCTGAAAGCTTGCTTGATGTACAGTATTTGAAAAATGATATTAATCCTTTATCTCGCGACTGTAATAAGGAAGATGGTATTCGTTGGTAAAAAAATAACTTTTAATTTTCGTTTTGTAAATCTGAAGGATGACCTGGTGCATTATCACTTAACAAAAGTCATAAATAGCAATCCCTAAATTTTTGACATCTCGAACAAAGAAGTGGAATCATTCATTGAAAACAATGGCTGTGACACATGCCATTGTGGCGATTTAGATTACCAATGGTTTTATCATATAATCGTCAAAAGCTTTGCAACAGAAAATAACTGCTGTACGACTTTTTGCTACTTTATGAGCACTAGTTGATTTGCAAGCTTTGGCTATACAGGTTCCGTCCGGAATTTTTTATAGAATAATCCGGACGCGTCAGCATTGAAAACCTGATCAGAAGTTAGCAGCAATGATTTCAGCAAGTTTTACCGGATATTGTTCTGTCGCATCCGAATCAGCATATGCACTTTCACCTTTCATTCTCAGATTATGTAAACAATGTCTGCGTTTGAATCTTTTCTCTCATCAATTTCTTTAAATTTATTTATTCATAAACCGTGTAAAACCGAAATAGTGTAAAAAAAGTGCCGTGTTAATGGATCAGCCTCCTAGGGCTTTTTGGAGGAACGGTTTTTGCATCCACCTCCATATTGAGTTAGAGAAATCAAAATGTGTACGTAGATTGAATTGATGCCAAGGAAATGCTTTCTGGCGGTATACACTTTTTTCTCTAATCACCGAAGGTTTTATGTAGAGGTTTCTTGTTTTTCGTGCTGTCGTTTACAGACATGTACAGTTCATCGAGTTGAGTTAGTTAGAGGGTTGAAATTAGTTACGTGGTCTTTGAAGTTTTCAGTATGTCCACAGTATGTGCTGATTGAGTAAGTTGAAATTTAGTACGTAGATTCAGATTATATTAGGAAATGCACACTGTGGTTTTTAATTGATTTCTTTTAATCGCCGCAACTTTTATATTGAAATTTCAAACACTCTTGACGATTTTAGAGAATTGCGCACCTATTGGAATTGAAACTTCGTACAGGTTGCACAAATTTCGATGTTTGTAGTAGGTATCTCGGTAACTATAGGAGATACAAACAAATTGAGGGCGTATTCTCGATCTATCTATTCTAGACGGGTTTAATGGAAACGAAAACCAAAATTTGCTATCGTCCTTTGTTTTCGAGTTATAATAACTTTTACATTCTTAAAGCACTTTTTTCTGTATAATCCAGTGAAGTCGTGAAAATTCGAAAAAGAAGTGTAATTAGAGTTATGGCCTGGAGATGTATTGTTTTGAATGGGAATCATATTTGGCTGTGGTTTGATTGGAACGGATTTTTCCCCCTTTCAGCGAACATAATATTTTACTATATTTTTGAATTTTTTTATAGGTATTCCAAGTAGGCGCGTCATCTATGACAGAGTTTGTTAATTTCTTTCCGTCAGAATATGAATTAAGTAACTGATTTAATCGTGAAAGTCAGGATGTGGTACCACAATTACGAGAAATATGATATGTAAGAAAGTACATTACATAAAGTGAACAAGGAAAATTACACCACTGTTGTAGAGTAGATATCTTCATATCAGGAGGTACGTGTTTAAGCGACGAATTTCTGCATTTTCAGTCTAAGCGGTGAATTGTTGTTTCCCAATATCTTTGGTGGGATGGCGCTCTGGATTGTTATCCAGCCAGTGTTACTGACCACGATTTGTATTGGGGAACAATTAGAAATTTGTTAATTCACTCTGGGTCAAATAAGCTGCACTGATGAGATCTAATAAGATCGAAACAGCTGTATGCAGATTTTGAGTCGGGGTGACTTGACAATTTCTATAATTCACCGTTCGATTGTGAATGCAGATTTTGCGTTGCTGAATACGTATAACCAGCTTCCTTGGAAAGTTGTTTGATAATTTTTTAAATTATTAAAGAATTTTCCTTGTTCACTTTATGTAATGTATGAAATTGACCATGGTCGACTAGTATGTTTTTCATGATTTGATTATGTAAGAAAGCTTTACTCAAAATAACACGCAATTGATAAGATTTATATTTCACTTTGAATAAAGCTTTCCAACATATCATATTTCTCGTAATTCTCGTACGACGTCCTGACTTTCACTATCAAATCAGTTAATTGATATTATTTATGGAAAAGATGGACAAACTATGACAGAAGACACCTGCCTACTTAGAATAAGTATAAAAAGACTTACATATCGAAAGCGACATATGATACATCGTTAGAAAGGGGAAAAATCCGTTCCAACCAAACCACAGCCAACTATGATTCCCATTTAAAAAATACATCTTCAGGCCATTATTCGAAATTGCTTTTTTTTCAAATTTTCTTGACGCCACTGGATTATACAGAAAAAAGTGCCATAATAGTGTAAAAGTTATTATCTCGTAACTTCACGAACAACCATGATATTCACACGTGTCTAAAAGACGGAAAATCGAACTTTTGTTTATAACTCAAAAAAAAAGATAGCAAATTTTGGTTTTCGCCATTGAATTTGTCAGTAAAGAGAGATCGAGAAAACGCCATCCATTTTTTCATATCTCCTATAGTTACCGAGATATCCCATTTAAACATCGAAATTTGCCCAGTCTGTAGGATAATTCGGTTGATGTTAGTGAGGTTGTATTTGGGTATTTAAAATTTTTTCTCACTTTTATGTAGACATTTCAAGCTCAGCCCCTGGAAATTGACGTAGGGGCTTAAGAATTTGTATATAAAAACAACAAACATTAGGGGAAAATACGGCCCTAGTGGCGGACCTCTACGGGTCTCATGTTTCTTCAGGTTCAAAATTCCTTACATATCTCGAACGAACTGTATCTCGATGGTTTGATTATAATGAGCCTGTTTCACGTAGGTTAAGTACTGCTCTTAAAACTGTTCCGCGGCTTGGTACATTTCTATAAGGATCTATAAGTACTGTCTAACAGCAGCATTAGAAGTAGAGGTAACAGGTGACTATTATGTTGAATTGTCAACTTATTATCGACTGTCAAATAATCACAGATGTGAAGCCAAAAATATTAATATTTATTGTTTGTAGTGCATATAAACATACCGTGATTTTTTCATTATTGCTTTAATTAAAACAGATAACAGAACATCATATCTTTGAACAAAAATTTCAAGAAAACTATCAATTTTTGGTCGATACATCAGTATCTTTGTTAAAGAGAAAACTTCAGAAAATTATATTTTGAAGCGTATTTCTTCCAAGAAAGTTGATAAAAAAATGTCTACAAAAGGGTTACTCACCCCTTGAGAACCACCTTGCTGAATTCGAAGAATCATGACAAAATAAGTAAACACTGTTTACCTTAGGTACCTACTAAATAAAATTAGAATATGTTATACCACCCCTTTCGGAAGTTATTCATGAAAAACCAATCATTGTAAATCCGAATAAGCTTTTTTGGCCAAACATAACTTATTTTTAGTTGTTCTATCACCCCTAGAGGTTGCTCAACAATGTTGGATCACCTTATATACGGTGTGGACCACCAGGAACAGCATCGCTCGATATCTCAGAAACTGAATGAAGGAAAAATTGAAAATTTTGGAAACTAGCTAGATGTCTTGGGGCCTATTCAGTTAAAAAAAAAATTCATTTATTGGGCATTTCCGGTTATACCGGAAATAGGCCCTAAGTCGTTTATTTTAAATGGGACACCCTATATATTGTTACATTTTTGAATTCTACTCAAGATTCTAGGCAGATATCATGCATTATGTTCTATACCTAAGTCTAAGCGTTTTTGACATATAAGTTTTTATGTCAAAAATGACGATTGCATGTCCTAATATAATTATAAACTGGTTCTATAAGGATGCCTTTATTACTTACTTTGGGTTGGATACCTTGTTGAGAAGGACTTACTTTGATAGATTCTGTATAATATTAGGATCATACAGGGTGTTCAAAAAATTAGATCTAAAATGAGATTGAGAGAACTGATAAAAATCAATTTTTTCAAATGGAAACCTCTCTATTTTTCTTATTTTGTAGTATTCAGCATCAAAAATTGAGGTAACTTTCTATAAAGTTATCTATACCTGAAATTTTTAGTTTTCGAAATATTGCCAATTTTATATTTTTATATGACGATTTTGCATTTAATCAACAATAAACACTTCGATCTAGAATAGCCACGATCGTATTTGATATTTCAAATCATCGTAATGGTACCCTGGTTAGATTTTACAAACGAAGATTATTTAAACTAATTTGTCCACGACTGTACTATAAATCATTCATTATATGTGTGCTTCCTGAAGTGCAATTATACCTAATAATCACTAGTGAATCATGTTGTTATACACTGCATGACGTCACATTCAAAACGTATGTCCAAACTTGAGACTATCATTCACATTGTTAGGATAGTATTGTTATTAGATTTTTAGGTTTTATGTAACTAAGATAACTATAAATCCAATGCTATCGTTTATTTCCAATAATTGTTCTGTTTATATTAATACACTGGCCATCAAAATTAACGCACCACTAAAATTTGGGTCAATTTCAAAGTTAATTTTCTCGCGAACTGGTGAATCGATTTAGATAAAAAAAAAAATTCAATGTAGCTTCAATCTTCAGAAATGACGTTATGAAAAGACAGAAAATTTAAATTTGAGTTTTAGGCATATACTGGGTGTTTGAAGAAAAACTAGTTTAATGCACAACTTTTGTCATATTCTGTGGGAATTCCCATCAACAGTATTAGGTGTCTCTCTAAGTCAAAATATAGCCCCATCTTTTACAAGCATTTTGTTTTTTTATTCACGTTTTTATCTCACATATTAAATGAAATACAGAATTTAATGTCGAAAAAAGACTTAAGGACTTCAATTTGCTAGGGAATATGTGAACTGGACTGCTGAAGATTGGGAACGAGTTTTGTTCACTGATGAGACGAGGTTTTGTCTCTACAGCAAGGATCGAAGCTCAGAAATTATTCGACAGCCAAACGAACGTTATTCACAAAATAATATTCGCTAAACCGAGTTATTTAATGGAGGCTCTGTGATGTTTTGGGGCGGAATTTCTTTGGCAGCTCGTACAGACATCATGTCCTTGCATGGAGCACCTTTAAATAGCGAAAAGTACATTGACGAAATTTTTTCAGAGCATGTGGTCCCTATGGCTGGTTATATTGGAGATAATTTTATACTAATGCAAGATAATGCCAGACCACATACTGCGAAAATAGAACTAAATTATCTAAATCAGGTGAATATTGAGGTCCTAGATTGGCCTCCAGGTAGTCCAGACCATAACGCTACAGAACATCTATGGGATCTAATGAAAGGCAGCTTAGAGATCATCAACCCCCACCTGCCTCCTTGGATGATGAAGAAAACATTATGAGGGAAATATGGACAAATATAGATCAAGCAAAAATTAGACGTCTGGTTCAAAATATGCGTCGTCGATGTCAATCAGTTATAAGGAATAGGGGAGAAAACATCCGATGTTGACTTTTTATTTCAATGTTTAAGATTTTATTTCAAATTTTTTCAAAATAAATTCTAGTTGTAACGTTTTACATTAAATTCCGTATTTGATTTAATAAGCAAGATAAAAAATTGAATAAAAAAACAAAATGCTTGTTAAATATGGGGCTATATATCCACTTAGAGAGACACCTAATACTGTTGATGGGAATTCCCACAGAATATGACAAAAGTTGTGCATTAAACTAGTTTTTCTTCAAACACCCAGTATACGCCTAAAACTCAAATTTAAATTTTCTCTCTTTTCATAACGTCATTTCTGAAGATTTAAGCTACATTGAAATTTTTTTAAATCTAAATCGATTCAGCAGTTCGCGAGAAAATTAACTTTGAAATTGACCCAAATTTTAGTGGTGCGTTAATTTTGCTGGCCAGTGTATAAATAAATGAATGCAAAATTATCTATTTCATTTTCATCAGAGTGAAAGAAAGGAATGGAATCGATGCCAAGTGAAATAGTTGACGTTTACGTGAGTATGCAGTTTTCAGTGAACACAGAAAATGTTATGTCAACGCTTTTGATAACTATTTTTATTGTTGAAAATGCAGATTATTTCTCATTTTTTCGAGGAAGTCGTGGACAAAGTATAGTATTCTACTCGCACAAAATTACAATTTCACCCTCGTGAAAAATAGCAATCATTTTGTGCTCGTTCAATAATATACTATAATTATTCATGGACAATGTGATAAAGTTGTTTCAAGAACATGTGATACATTTTTGACTGCATATCCTCAAAAACAGAAACATGAATTTTGAAGTTGACTATTTAGACAACTTGCCCCTGGCAGGATTTTCGAAACGTTTTCTATCAACATTATGGGGGGCAATTCCACATAATGCCCATTTAGTAAATTATTATCTGGAAAACTTATTTTATGATCAATGGATAGCCAACCACGGGCCAAATTTTTGGCCACCTCGCTCCCCAGACCTTTCAGTACTCGATTTTTATTTATAGGGAACAGCAGTTACTACCATCGAATACTGCATGAGGCGAGTAAGTACAGCAATAGAAGAACTGGACTACCAGTCAATAAGAAGAGCCACCCATGAACAATTTATGGCTTAGATGCGCAAAATGTCTAGAAGTTCAAAGTTCAAAAGTTGAATAATTTTTTTGACATTCCTATTTCCAGTTAAAGATATCAATATTTTCATGACTGGTTTATTTCTGTACATTTTTCCGTTGCGGGTACAAAGTTCTTCAAGTTTTTTATAATTCGTCTTGTAGAATTTGGTGATTGTTTCTGTCTTTGAGGATATCGTCTCACAAATGTATCACATATTCTTGAAATAACTTTATCACATTGTCCATAAATAATAAATAAGTTTAAATAATCTTCGTTTGTATAATATAACCGGAGTGCCATTACGATGATTTGAAATGTCAAATACGATCGTTGCTATCCTAGATCTAACAGTTAAATGATTAAATGCAAAATCGCCATATGAAAATATTAAATTGGCAATATTTCGAAAACTAAAAATTTTAAGTAAAGATAACCTTATACAAAATTACCTTATTTGTGGAATTCTGGACTTCCATTGTCTATAAAAATATATCTGAAACAAAAATAAAAGAAAAGAAAATTTGATTAGTAAGTGGCAAGAAAAGAAAATAGCTGAAAAATTAAATTCAATGAATTAGTAGTATCTGAAAAAAGAAATGAAATAATATTAGTAAATAATCAGATGGAAAATGGTGAAAAAATAAAATTATACAATATACACTCAGTGTATATTGTATAATTTTATTTTTTCACCATTTTCCATCTGATTATTTACTAATATTATTTCATTTCTTTTTTCAGATACTACTAATTCATTGAATTTAATTTTTCAGCTATTTTCTTTTCTTGCCACTTACTAATCAAATTTTCTTTTCTTTTATTTTTGTTTCAGATATATTTTTATAGACAATGGAAGTCCAGAATTCCACAAATACAGAAGAAACATTGTCGAAACCATTCAAACTAAAATTACCTTAATTTTAGATGCTTAGTACTACAAAATTAGAGAGATGAGGGGGTTTCCATTTGAAAGAATTGATTTTCGTCAGTTTTCTCAATATCATTTTAGATCTTATTTTTTGAACACCCTGTATGATTACTTATCCAAATACTATACAACATCTATTAAAGCAAAATTTAAATATGTCAAAAACGCTTACTTAGGTATAGGACATGATGCATAAAATATTCCTAGAATCTTATATATAATTCAAAAATGTAATAATATATAGGGTATCCCATTTAAATTGAGCAATTTAGGGTATATTTCCGGTGTAACCCGAAATGCCCAATAGATGAAAATATTTCAGCTGAGTAGGCCCTAAGACATCTAGCAAGTTTTCAAAATTTCAAATTTTTCCTAAATCTAGTTTCTGAGATATCGATCGATGCAGTTCCTGGTGGTCCTGTATATATATATATATATATATATATATATATATATATATATATATATATATATATATATATATATATATATATATATATATATATTTATATAGGCTTGCCATACGTAAAGGTTTGACCAGGACAGTCCCGGTATATTGCTCTTGTCCCTGTGTCCCGCCCGTTTGATCGATGTCCCGGAAAACGGCTGTAAGATGTAATAAATAATGGGTGTAAGTAGTTTAATTCTAACAACAGGCCTTTGAGAAGGGTGAGCGCTACCTATTGGAGAAGTGATTAACATTGTCAACTTATTAATTAATTGGTTTCTTAGTTTGACAAAAAAAAGTTATTTCATAATTGTTTTTGTAGTAAGACAAAAATTTGTAGTTTCACAAAAATAATAAGACTTGGTAATTGCAATTTTGTGAAGTATTTTTAATTTTATTTTATTTACAATTCTTTCTAGATGGTAGACTAAAAAAAATTATCATTAAAAATATAGTTTTGGATTGATTGGGCCGATACTTGGTGTAAATTAATAAACATATTAAAACAATGGTTAAAAATAACAATTTACACTTTTATTATAAGAAATAACGCATGACGCACGTTTCGGTGGAACTTCACCTTCTTCAGATGCATTAGCATCTGAAGAAGGTGAAGTTCCACCGAAACGTGCGTCATGCGTTATTTCTTATAATAAAAGTGTAAATTGTTATTTTTAACCATTATTTTAATATATTAAAAATATATATTTTTAAGTAGCAAAAATTTCTTTTTCATTTTTAAAAAGTGTGTAGAACTAACAATTTAGGATTCCAGGTTCCCCCTCTCGTCACTCGATAAGCTTGAAAAAAGGCTCACGATTTCGGTTCTGATTTTAATGAAGATTTTCTGGGGAGGACGCCTCGTTCTACTGGGGGTATGGAATACCCCCATATTAATGTGTCCCGGTTTCACTCACCAAAAATATAGCAAGCCTATATATATATATATATATATATATATATATATAAATAAATATATATATATATATATATATATATATATATATATATATATATATATAATATAATGTTTATTTTGCATTTTTGAAAATAATTTACCTTTGTTGTCGCAGTATCGCACTTAAATATTCTTGTGTCAGGAAATATCAAAATTTTGAAAGCATGTTTTATATTTCCCAAGTCTTTAACGTTCACCACGGCGAGACTTCCTAGTTCGTATATTGTTTCAAAGACGTACTTCATCAACCCACGACTGAAACAGATAGATTTTTCAATCGAAAATTGCTGTTACATAGAGACACTTACCTATTTCTCGTAGCAATCATTAGTCCATCAGAAAACAAGTAAGCCTGAACATTTTTGATTACATTGTATTCCAATGGATCTAATTCTGCCAAAGCTCCTTCATGGAGGTAAGTACGAACAGAAACTTCTAATAATTCCTGCAAATAACAAAACTGATGAATTAGATACTCATGAAGTTGTTAATCTTTTTTATCAATCAAGCCAATAGAAGTAGATGTTTTTTAACGTTAACAATTATTGAGTAAAATTCTAGTGAAAGTAACCCACTGAATCCTCAAAGAGAAATTATATTAACATATTAATTATATTACAACTAATAAAATCTTGTTAAAAAAAAAATATATATATATATATATATATATACAGTGGCGTAACTATACCGTTCGAGGCCAGTGTCAAATTTTTTATATACAAAATTGAATTGGGGATTCCCCGAGCATCAGCAAGTATTACAAACATTAATATTAATGCCGGCAGTATACTCTCGGCGAGACACCCCGAGACATACCGAGCGAATATAAATATAAACAATATACAAATTTTTGCTGTACGTATGTATGTTTGTCCACGCATATCTCCGAAATTATCACTTTGATTTTGACCACTCTCTCTAAAACTGGGTTATAACTTTTTTTTTTACAAATGCATTGAAGTTTCAATACTTTTTTTACTTGTGTATGCAACTAAGTAGGTAACTTGAATAAATTAAAGACTATTAAGACTAGTGTAAACGTGATGTTCTAAATCGGATTAACTCCAGTCAACTCGAACTTAGACTAACTCGAATGAACAACTACTAGTCTATTCAGCAAACTTTTGAGGACAAGTTACATTTAACACTTGATAAATTTATGATATAAATGCAAATACATTCTGTGTTAACCATATTTAGTGAACACCTGTTCAGAACATCCTTGTGGCGTACGCGAAATTAGAGATGGCTACCTGATCTTATAACTGATCCGGCGGACTTGATCCCAACATGGGATCAGTGTACTTGATCCAGAATGACTAGTCCGAGTCCGAAACCAAGATCGGTTTCAATCCTAACAGAACTACTAGTACCTTCGGTTTCAATCCTAACAGAACTACTAGTACCTGGTCACATAGTATCGAATACTAATAAATTCCACTCGGCAATAGAAGCCAGATGTTTGTTATTTATCAAAGAATATTGAATAGGTGATAACAGATTGAGATAAATGAGAATCAGCTAATAATGGGAAAGGGTTCAAGAACTATGTAGTACAAACGAAATCTCGTTTTATTATATATTATAAAAACAAGATATCTGAATAAAAACTCAGTTCATGGAGAGTCTTCAAACTATAGAAATAGACAATTCTCGAAAAATATGGTTAAAATTTTTCCCTTTTATTTTATGCCTTTTGTAAATCGATATTAAAAACAATATGCAGACTTACAAAAAATTTCTAAGAAAACATTATTATGAAACAAATACGAAATAAAATTTAAGCATAATTTATTGAAAAATGCCATATGTATGGATAAAACTTCTACCAAAATGTAAAACCTCTGAAAAAATTCTAGAATATATCTTTTTAGTTTTATGAATTTCATTCATTATAATTCAAATTAGAACATAAATTATCAACCTCTTTGGTTGCATAATATTTTAAATGGCGATCCACATGTATTTAAAATACTTGACATAAGAATATAACAAATTATTATTATTAACAAACACAAGACGGTTTTAGCATTTTCTCTTACAATATTGAAATATTTTCTTTAACATATCCTTTATAAATTCAAATCTGTTGTCCGCTCATAAGATATTATAATAGCTACATCATAAACTAAATGTAAACATGAATTATTTGCTTCTAATCGAAATCCTACTCACCTATCATTTCAGATGTAGAAACAGAAATAGCTACTCTACTAAATATGAAAGAAATTGAACATCCGTTAGAATCATCACAAATGATTACGTCGTTTGAAAAACTAATAAACGAGAGAATAAACTGTAAGTGTAGACATTAAACAATTCAACCCAGATATCCGCTAAATCCTCTACCGATTAAATGCAGCTAGTGTGGAGGAGCACTTAGAGAAATCCAATGGGAAATGGACATCCCACAGAAGTGCCAGTTCCTGTAACCCCACCGACCACGTCAACAAAGTGCACAGAAGGTCTATTTTACCTTATTTAAG
Organism: Cynegetis impunctata; assembly: GCA_030704885.1. Lineage (NCBI taxonomy): Eukaryota > Metazoa > Arthropoda > Insecta > Coleoptera > Coccinellidae > Cynegetis > Cynegetis impunctata. The sequence goes on along the minus strand of JARQZK010000024.1, from coordinate 65,818 downwards.
TGTTTCAATTATATAATCATGGATAGTGATATTTTGGCGATTTCTTTAGTTTTTCCTTGTTTATTTAAGCGCATTTTTGTTTATCGATCTTATCTCCACATTAGGTATTCCTTCTATTGGTTATACAACTAAAGATAGCTGAAATCACCAAAATATCACTATCCACGATTATATCATTAAAACATACATAAATAAAATCAATAAACACAAAAACGCAGAAAAATGAGCACTCATACGAAACCTCCAAAAACGATTCATAGAAATTTACCGCATTAAACTTTAGTGTGAAACAAACCGTATGTGTTGATGTTTGATATGCACACAGAACTCACGGAGGGGGTCCAACTTTTTTTTTTTAAACTTACTTTATTGAAATAAATTACAAACAAGTCCTCAGAGCATATCACAATAGTGAGTATACTTCAATAGCGCTGGTGATGGAACATAACACTATTTGTGAGAACAATAGATCGGCGGTAACACATCTATATAAATTTCAACAAATATACACTATACACTATAATCCTAAATAAAAAGAAATAAAGGCAATAAAAAAGTGTCTTAAACAGTCACATATACACAATTACATATTATGAATACTTATAACAGGGTTATTCACGTTATTCGACACGAAGAGTTTGGCTAAAGTATTTGATTTTATAAAAGTTTTTTCTCTATGATGGATAGGGACCTATTAGAACTACATTTTAAAGATATTTTCATGTTGTACAGGGTGTGCCAACAACACGAAGTATCAAAGTTGGTATTTTTTAAATGGAATACCCTGTATATTATTTCATTTTTGGATTTTACAGTGAAAAAAAATGCCAGTTTCATTGAGGTTTAATTCACCTAAACCTTATGGTTTTTGAAATATTTCGTATTTTGTGAAAATGTAGTATCAGTTTCAACGTCTGAACACTCAACTGGTGTTTTCTTGTTTTCAATCAAATTAATGATAAGGCCTACTAACTGGATCAAACTTTATGTGGCACTTGTAAAATATTGACTAACTTAGACTTGGTGTGTAACTTAGACTTGGTGTGTAAAAATAAACACAATAAAACACTAACTTGTTTAAATTAAATGGGACACCCCGTATTTTATATCACCGACAGATGTAGAATTTAATTGTCTATCGATTACCTAAATACATTCCAATCGATATATCTTCAGGTTTTCAAATAAAATGCACATTTTCATCTTACAAATTGATTTTAAGAAATTTATCATTCAAGTCGCCTATGGCGTTTTGAGAAATCAGAATAAACATCAAGATCATAATAATATACTTATGCGTTTATCTTTCAATATCTCAAATGTTATGTACTAGTACAAATTATGAAGGAAACAAAAATTAAGAATATGAAACAAGCAATATTTTACATCAAGCGTTCAAAATGACGAACACCAGACTCTAAACACAAACGTATCCTTTTTATAAAACCTTCAGCAACATCTAATAACATACGCTGGAAAACATTAAGAAAAGCTTCTCTGATACGCTGTTTTCATGGGCGACTTGGTAAATTGAAAATTTCTTAAAATTAGTTTGCAAAATGAAAATGCTCATTTTATGTGAAAACGTGGAGAGTTATCGATAGGAATGTATTCAGGTATTCGATATACAATTAAATTTCATATTTGTTGGTGAACAACAGTTAAACAAGTAAGTGCAGTTTAAAGATTGCAATAATTTTACCTTTATTTTTGCAAACCAAGTATAAGTAAGTCAATATTTCACAAGTGTGGTATAATACACACCTCCAACAAAACCGGACAATATGAAACAGCGTTTCAGAGAAGATTTTCTAAATGTAAGCCCGCGTATGTTCCCAAATGTTGCTAAAGGTTTTATAAAAAGGATACTGTTGTTTTTAGAGTCTGATACTTTACCTGTATTTAAGAATGAAGTTTTAGATCACCATACGATAGATAATAATAAATAGAGTCTGATAATTCATAATTTGAACTAGTACATAACATTTAAGATATTGAAAAATAAACGCATATATTATGATCTTGATGTTTATTTCAATCAATTCTGATTTCTCAAAACGCCATAGGTGACTTGATAAATTTATCAAAATCAGTTTGCAAGATGAAAATGTTCATTTTATTTGAACCCGTGAAGAGATATCGATTGGAATGTATTTAGGTTTTCGATAGACAATTAAATTTTACATCTGCTGGTGACATAAAATATGGGGTGTCCCATTTAAGTTAACAAGTTAGTGCCGCTTAAAAATTGTAATTATTTTACCTTTATTTTTACACAACGAGTCTAAATTAGTCAATATTTTACAAGTGCCACATAAAGTTTGATCCAGTTAGTAGGCCTTATCATTAATTTGATTGAAAACACCAGTTGAGAGCTTAAGCGTTGTAACTGATACTTCATTTTCACAAAATGCGAAATATTTCAAAAACCATAAGGTTTAGGTGAATTAAACCTTAATGAATCTGGCATTTTTTTCACTGTAAAATCCAAAAATGAAATAATATACAGGATATTCCATTTGAAAAATACCAACTTTGATACTTTTCGTGTTTTTGGCACACCCTGTACAACATGAAAATATTTTTTAAATGTAGTTCTAATAGGTCCCTATTCATCCTAAAGAAAAAACTTTCATAAAATAATAATAAATAAAAATAACTCTTCGTGTCGAATAACGTGAATAACCCTGTATAAATAAACAGTTCTTTTTTGAATTATGCATAGCTGTCTTTAGCTTTAATATAATTTGGTAAGGTAAACTTCACCGACCAATCGATTATTAGAATCGTATATGAAAATATATACAGCTTCCACAATAAAAAATCCTAACAAGACACTACATTCAAAATACCAATATGAACTGCGCAATGTTTGTGGAAACAAAAACTAAAACAACTAGCAATATTAAGTATGAAGATTGGAGATCCATATGTAAACATTGGACTATACTAAATCTAAACAGAAGAGGGGAAGCACTAGTGATGAATGAAAAAAATATCGATATTAGAAAAAAATAGACGACAAAATCCACTTGTTTATGGTCTACATGCACTACTCAAGTCAAATAATCGGAGAAAATTTGTTGATAAAAGATTCACAATACAATACTTTCTCAGAAATTCAGATTTTACTAAATTTATTACTCCACTGACATTTATCATGGAAAACAACCAGGATTCAACATCAAAGTGGATTCTATGTACAAAAAATATATAACAAACTATCCGTAATATCAGTCTCAATCTGGATCTGGGGTCGGACCCCTTTACAATAGAATTCTCATTAAATACAAACATAAATCCAACTGAATATCTCAGGAAAATAAATTAATATTCGACAAAAGCAATATAAAGGTAAGTAAACAAACGCTGGAAATCAAAAAGCCTGAAGCATAAATAGATGTACAATATATAACTAAATTCTACAACACATTATCTAGAATAATAACAGTCCAAGCACCCGTTTCAAGGCAAAAATACTACAGTCAAACACTTCCACCATATATCCTAAAATTAATCAGAGTTAAAAACAACTATATACAGAATATAGAATCAAGAATGACATCAATATAAAATTGAGTTTTTGTGGTGCCACGCCAAACTATCTTGGTTCTAGGTCTAACTTTGCTGATCGCACCCATTTTAATAAGCAGGTTTTCAAAGTGAAAACCTTCTAAAAACATGTTTATTGCATTGCTAACAAGAAAATTTGTTTGGTTTCATCTTGAAATTTGAAGTCATTCATTCATTCATTCAGAGTTTGCCAGGAATAATTATAGATTCTGAAGTGTGGAAAAGCCACATTGGGCATTTGAAGCTCACACGCAGCGCCCTCACAAAGTAAATGTGTGGGCAGGCATCATTAACGATCGGATTTTGGGGCCATTCTTTTTTAAAGAAAACAGCTGAACTAAACTCAGACTTCTTGAGGTTTGAATTGGCGTCTGCGCTAGATATTCTTTTTCCAAATGAAGTAGATCCAGATGAAGCAATTTGGTTTCAACAAGACGGGAACATGTCAAGGAGAAGGTCTATCAAAATAAGCCAGCTAATATAGATGATCTAAAAGCCAAAATTAGAATTAAATTGAATAACATGCCGGCTGAAGTCATTCAGTATTCTACTGAAGGATTTTCCCATCATCTGGGGGCATGCCAAGTAGTAGGTGGGGGACATTTTCAACACCTATGAGATATAACTAATAAAGTATGTATTTCGTTGTTGTTAAAAGATTTTTTTTTAAGATATTGATAATCAAGAGACTGAAATAAAAATAAAAACTATGGTAAGATTCTTTTTTCCGTCAGCTGTTGGGTAGAGGGTTGGAGAAAAATATTCAATTTTATTGTCCAAAAATAAGTACAATCGGAACTGAATTAAAATTTATTCTAATTACAACGAAACTAGAAGAAAACAAAGATTATGGTGAGATTCCATTTTATACACATGGTATAACTTTTCCATTTGAAAAATGGGAGTTGGATTGGGTTGCGGCTAAGGGGTTGAAGAAAAACACTCAATTTTATTGACAGAAAATCAGGGTAATTAAAAATCAATTAACGGGTTTCAGCGTTTTCATTTTGATTATTAATTTTATTCCAGACTTATACCCAACCCTGTATATAATTTCTGTCTCACTAACTGCTACTTTCCCGGAGGCTTAAAGAAAGGAATAATTATTGCAATGCCAAAAGCAAAAACAGATCAGACCAATATAGAAAATTACAGGACTATAAATTTGCTCCCGGTGTTAGGGAAAAACCTTGAACAAATTCTAGGTGAAAGGATTCGAAGAACAATGGGGTACTACGTCCCATATACCAATTCAGATTTAAAACCAAAACATGCACTATACACTCTCTTGTGATACGGACATCAAATACAGCAATAGAAAAATGGGAAAAAAGACTGCAGAGCTATTCATGGACATCAAAAAAGCCTTTTACTGTGTCTGGCATACTGGTTTGATCTTCAAATTTTTCCACCTACAGTGTGTAACGTTTTTATTTCCTTACATTTGCGTACAGCAGCTGTTTGCCGGGAGCATTGTTGGATCGTGAGTTATATTTTTAAACCGAAAAGAAATTAGTTGAGCGTCACTTGGTTTAATTTGATTTAACTTATTTATATTATTTAATAGATGACCTAAGATAACCAAGAAATCATCAGATAATAGAATTATAGTTTTCTTCTAAAGCAAAACAAACTGACGGGCAAATAGTGCTTAAAACTATATTTTATAAAGAAAGGATTTGCAAAAATTTACTTTACCAAACAAGAATGAGTTAACAGGATGACGATAACATGTAAGTGAAAATTGTAGATTGAATAAATTGGAAAATCAATTTAGGCAAGTTATGAGTCATATATACCTTCAAGAATAGTCAGAAATAAACATAAAATTTTATTTTTTTTTATTTCGAGGGACCTACAGTTTAACGCCGGTTCCGAACGGCCAATGGGCTTGTAAACGATGTACCCAACAGTTTATCTTTATAAATAGAACCACTAAATTCCGGACATACACAACAACCAAGAGCAAGGTGGGACTCGAACCTACGTTATCACTTCGAAAAGGTATGTACATAGAAAAGAAAATAATGGATTAAATTGGCCTTAATACCCATTGATCGGTGGACTTCAAATTTCTATAATCAGGCGGCTAACCGTTCTGGATGAAAGAAGACTCAAGTCCCAAGGCGAGTATATCTCTTATTAAATATACTATACACGTTCACTTGGAAGGAAGTCATAGAGGTATTTGAAATTAGTATCGGGTATGCGTACTTCAACAATACTTCCAGCATAAACATAAGGGCATTGAGGCACTTTATTTATTAGTAATAAGATTATCAGTTTATACCTACTAGGCCAAGCGCCAGAGCAAAAAAACACTGTTAGTAATGCATTCTTCTACAGAATTAATTTGACTGTTGCAACATGTTCAGGGTTGTCCTCTGAATATAAATTCACGTTGGCGTCATGCGGGGGTGGTCGCGTTAGCCGCCATCTTGGAATCCATATTTTATCAAATATCTCGTGAACCGTACATAGTACGACAAAAATAGTAGAAACCATTTTCGCAGATAATAACGTTTTCTACAACTTTTATTCAAAACTTTTTTCTGTACAATGCATAGATTTTATTTATCGCATGTCGAAAAGCTGGATTAAAATGTTTAATTTTTTGTTCTTATTGTAGTAGACAAACATGCGACAATGTGCCTGATGCAGTGGATGCCATCGAAGTTGAAATTGATGAAGACTCAAATTTCGATCCATCTTCTTCACTTATTATTACAGAGGCGGAAGACGAAGATCTGCAAGGCGATGAGTGTCTTCCTTCATCATCGAAACAAATGAGACTTGCTTCATAAAATAGCGTGCCACTTTTTTTTATAAAGATAAATGTTTTAGTTTTTTTTCGAAAAATTAATTTGCAGCAATTTGAATCTGTTATCCTCTTCTCCACCTTTTTCTTCTCATTATTATTATTATTTTTATTATTCAACTCAATCAATCTAATCACGGATCCGGGAGTCCATCACTCCATGCATAATGCATTCCCCTACCATAAAAAATAAATTCATATTATAAATAATATAATATAATAAAAATTTAATATAATAATAACATTAATTATTATTAAAAATAGTAGTATTAATAATTTCTGAACACAGGCGATTTTATGCGATACGAAATATTTTATTTGATTACGAGGTGCAAGTTTTATCAAGCTATAGCTCTTAAAGTATAAATTTCACGGAAAGAAGTTTCAAATAAAATTTATAGAAAATTTTATGTTCTACAAATTTGGTCATCACCATTTTTTATGTATCATCAATCATTAACTATATATTCTGCAATAAACAAATTTGATAAAGTTTAGAGTGCTATAAATAAAAATTTATGCATTGTACAGAAAAAAGTTTTGAATAAAAGTTGTAGAAAATGTTATTATCTACGAAAATGATTTTCACTGTTTTTGTCGTACGATGCACACTTCACTAGATATTTGATAAAACGTGTTTTCCAAGATGGCGGCTAACGCGACCAGCCCCGCATGACGCCAACGTGGATTTATATTCAGAAGACAACCCTGAACATGTTTCAACAGTCAAATCAATTCTGTAGAAGATTGCAGAAAAAAATACGCGGCGCTTGGCCTATACTACGAACTATTTACGCAGGTTATGGGAGTGGCTCATAAGCGGGCTACACACGGACGTTGATGAATAAATACATCGACGTGCATCCAAAAACGTTAATGTGGATGCAATAAACTCACGTTTTTGAATGCACACTCCGGATGAGCGCCACGTTGATGCATTCTGAAACCGCTTGAATTGTTGAATGCGCATTCCAACGAACACCATATAGAACGTGTGGATGCGATTTAACGGTATTGATTGTACATTCTTGGATGCACGTTGATGTATCAAGACAAAACTGTCGTTTTGTACGTACGTGTGTATGCAATCACGTTTTTTAATGCACGTCGATGAATTAATTCATCGACGTCCGCGTGTAGCCCGCATTTGGAAGATTGTATTCCAGAGTTCTCGAATTCTTCAACTTCAATCTATATCAATTTTTCCTCACATAATCAGTCTTCTCTTCTTATCTTCCAGTTCCTCAAAATGCGCAAAAAAATTACGGCCACCTGACATTTAACGGCAATATCAATGCATACATTCCAGCGAATTAAATATCGAAATTCGTTCATAATATCTGAACAATTATGATTTGGGCAACATAGGAATGCCTACAGTAAAATTGGAAGAAATTAATAATATCCTCACAATATTTATTTGTGTTTTTTATCTTTATAGTTACGATAACAACCAAATGTTAATCTTTTTACTGATGAGAAATCATACCATACATCCGCAATATTCGCAATTATATTGAACCATTCTGTTGCTAGTCGCTAGTAAAACGATAAACAAATCTGTCCTTAATAAAAATACATCCATTACAAAAAGAAAATCTAAAAAGAAACGAACAAGAAAAGTATTGCTTTGGCATTGTATCTATATGTACAACAACTTTAACATGGAAATTATCCATTGCATCCTGTGTTTTAAATTTCTAACTAAAGAAATCTGAATATGTTGGTAAGTCCTGATGTTTTGCTGTTTTGCTATACTTAAAATGTATAATTTTTGAAAACTTTAAAATGTTAAATGTTTTTGTGTCAAATATTATTCGTAAATAAACTAGGTAAAAATTAATTTTAAGGGAAATTGTCTATTATAACAACCAAAATTGTCTAATTTTAACAACTTCTTGTACTTCTATTGCTCTATAACGGTATTATAATTATAAATATGGTTTACGTGTACTTATAATAATTACTTCTTTGTTTTTCTGATGGTTATATTATAAACTTATAAAGGAAGATATTAATCAATTTCATATCTTTATGTTTAATTTTTCAATCTTTTAAAATAACTGCAATATTACCTGTTCCATAACGTGTCTATAGTTATGAATTTGCCATTTCTGTTTTTAGTATCCTGAGGATGACAATAAAAGTTGTCGAAACGTCGATATCAACATGAAATAGATTTCTGTGTTTTCTTTCACTGGCCCTTTCTAACTATTTACGAATTATAAAAAATTAATAATATGGTTTTATTTCAGCTGTCCGACTTGAGAACAAAGACGAAAGGAATTGCTGTTTTGCTATAATTGAATAAAGAAATAAGGGAATATTTTTTATGTATCTGGAACATTTAAATGTTACACCTGCTCAATTCAATTAGACATGGGTAACTCAATAAATAAGCATGAGCTGCAGATCAGATAACGTCTCACTCACTTGAACCGGAGCCGCAAGCCGGTTCACAGGTCAGCTCAATTAATACCTATACTGAAGCTCGCGACGCATGAGTGGCGAGCGACTCTAGTAGAACTAGAGGGAGTCATGGGTAAATTGGATCACTTGCATCACACTATGATTTCGTTAGTTGTTCATCTTTAAGTTAAAATTTCTTCTGAGGTCAAAATTCATAATGTCAAACAAGAAAAGTGAGTTTTGGAATACCACATTTAAATACTAAACAATCGATCCAAATGTAAGCATCTATTTGAGTTACATAGACCGCAGCTCACAAGACGAAACGAATCACTTTTATCAGTACTTATGCACTGGTTCCTCTGAGAATATGTAATGTATATGCTTGTTTCTGCCCGCAGTAACCGACCACATATAAACAGCTCAAATTGGAAATGACAACGTAGTACTACTTTTGAGTGTCCGTGAGCCGTTCAGTTCGCAGTTGAGTCGCAGCTCAATGACTCAAGTCTCTGAATATTTGAACCGGTTCTGACCTGAGGTACACACGTCTATGCCCAATATATATGCTAAGGCTTAATGATCAATTTCTTTCGAAGAGAAGATTACAGGTTAGGGTGAAAAATTATATTTCGGAAAGTTTTACACCTTCACAGGGGTCGCCCCTCTCTCTTCTATTGTACAATCTGATCTGTTCCGACATGCATAGCCACAATTATGAGATAGACCACTATACAAATAAAGAAGCATACATGTTACAATTTGCTGATAATACAGCTCTAATAACCCACGATAAAACAATAAATAAATGCTTAGCACTATTACAGGAACTAACAGATAACACCATAGCATGGATGAAACGAAGAAAATGCAACCCAATCCAGCAAAGTCGGAACTAATAATATTCAATCAGAAAATTAGAAACTACTCTCCATGCATAGAACTTATAGATAACTGAATAAGACCCTCACAGAAATGCAACTATTTCAGAGTATAATTAGCGGCGAATTACATTTTAAAAATCACATCGGCAACTTAAAAACACCCATCAATAGAGCGGAAGACTGCAGATCACTAACATATCAAGAATTCCCGCATTAACAATAAAACAGCAAGTACAACTTATAAAATGATATGTAGACCCATCTTGGAATACGCCCATGCAACATTTCTTGACATAGCCGAAAGAATTTACAGACTCAGCAAAAAATGTATCAACAATGAAATCAATACAGAAAATATAATTCATCTAATCCATCAATATCAAGAATAATCATAATAACAGATACTTATAATTAAATAATTTATAATCAAACAAATGTAACCGGCAGGAAGACCTCGGTTGATAGCTAAATGAATCTTAATCAATAAAGTTCATTATTATTAAATGCAAATATGTTTTCTTTTGAATGATTAAAGTGTGTTGATCTGTAGTGATTTGGATGTACCCTGTATATGATGATTCCTAGGAAATGGTAGACTAGTATTATCGCGCAAAATAGCCACCTAATTGACTAACTATTGTTCAAAAAATTTTCATCATTTAAATATGTATGTAAGCACATCAACGAAAAAATATTTTTTTCTGTAATCAGTCCATAGTGAAACATCTTCAGGAATCTATTTGTCCATTAGTTGCTATTGATTCGCATCATCATGATTCAATAGAGCTTGTCCTAACATTTCCACTTGCCTTAAGCAAATTAATTCTTCTAATGATAAATTTTTTAATTTTGGAAAGGGCAACTATTGTTCGATAAATGACGTATAAAATGGCAAGAAATCTCAAAGTGATTCTTCGTCGATTGTATGGTTGACAGTTTCTATAAGATTGTTGAGCATAATATTTTGAATTATATTGCTATGCTTCAAACACTAAACACCTATATTTCACCAATGACATGTCAGAATATTTCAAAAACTATCGACAGGAAATGAAAAATCTAAAAATTTGACTCGTACTATGTCAATTCAAAGAACTTGCAGAACGTGTCGCATATTGGATATCTGTATGGCGAAATAGATATTTAATTTTACTTGGGCCTCATTCAAACATAGCCTGTGAGTTACCCGGATGATTTCAGGACCACCTACCAGTTAGGTATTTTTATGTTCATTGTACATATGCCATGGAATATCTGTGAAATGTAACCCATCAAATCAATAAATAAATGAATCAAAATTTTACGCCAATAAAATGAGAATTCTAATGTAGGACACGTAGCCCGATATTTTATGTATGATTTTTCATATAGTAGTCTGATGGGAGAAAACTTTAGGAAATAAACATGGAATTATATTCCAGATGAACCTTGGATGAAAAAATATTCAACACACGTAACAAAATGATTGAAAACTTTTTCTGAAATACTGATGAATTATCTCTAAAACAGAAACGTACAATAGTATGATCCATATTGATTATATTCTTTTTGATATCCTAGATAATGAAATTAATTAAGAATTTATAAATTGTGAAATAAAATTATATAATGTTACTGTTAAAAAGGATGAATGTCAGAGATTGAAAACGTATGCTATTATTTTCATTTAAAAAAGGGTAATGACTAAATATCAAGATAAGCTTGTACTCAATCCCAAGAATCGTTTATTTTTCACTTGTATATTATACGTTTATTTCACCTTGGATACGGTTGCTATAAACACACTCATTATGCCCTAGGCCATTATGCCCGCATTTGCGGGCATAATGGATTGAAAACGCCCGCTTATTGTACTAGGAGAAATGAAGCAAATTTCATTGATTAAATACTTCATAATCATTGTCGTATAAGATACTGGATTTCTCCGGCAATGAATTATTCTCAGCTTTGGCTGCATTTTCTATGATATTCTTTGGTAAATTCATTTTCATTTCCATTATTTCTATAAGACTACACAAAGGAAGTAGGAATGACATTCACTAAATTTGATGACAAAAATATTCACAAACGTCAAACTATCAACAAATGACATGCCTACTATGAGAAGGAAAATGGATAGAAGCAATGAAACGATTTTAAAACCGCTTTTTCATCATAATATAATTTTTTCGTGAAAAATAAAATCTTGTATGCACCGCGTGCGTTACTAGATCCTTATTCATCCCTCGGGCCGAATGTTTCCCTCAGGGCATAAGGATCTATATAACGCACTTGGTACATAAATAACTATTTTAGCATAATTAGCTGTAATATAACCTTGTTAAGTAGAGATAAACACACAAAGTCATCACACCAAATCATCAAATAACCTTCGAAGAAATTAGCAGTAACTCTAATTACGAGATATCCATCATTCTACGCACTATAACATAGACTATTAAAGCTTCATGGGACATGTGCGTTTGGCATCGATATTTCTTTCATTCCCTGCGATTCCTCATTGGTGACTGCAGTTTATACAGACCAAAGTGTTACAAGGAGTTATTTGATCAATCACTTTCTAGTGAGCGACACTAATGAGATATGATCATAAGGGGCCCTTACACGATCAATATTATTGGCAATACCAGTATTAACTCCTTGAGGGTACCAGCGTCAATATCTCAGTACCCTACACGGTCAATATGATTGTCAATAATTGTATGAATAAATGTGTTCAGTGCGTTTGTTTCCAACAAGTGAAATTGTCAATACTATAACAATGAAGGAAAATTTTAACTAGGTACCTATTAATATATTTTGGATTGTTTATTTTCTAACATTACCATTTTGCTGCCTACTGCACTTTTAATGCAGTTTTGTCTGAATTTAACGGTTGACTTTTTATTTCACCTTTCCTAAAATAACAGTGTATCCAAACGTACACGTGTAGTCCAAAATTCCAAAAGCATAAGTGATGCAATATTTATTGCACAAAGAAAAGAAGTGAGGCTGCTTACTTCAACTTGCCGTTTAAATGTGTATCTTTTCTGTCAAACTACGAATTTTCCAAGGAAGGTAAAAGGAAAAAACAGTAATTTTTCAACAAATTTGAAAAATAAAAATAGCAGATGTTCAACCAAATTGATTTGCTTCATTTGTTTTGGAAAATTCTTAATTAGGCATACATATATATATATATATATATATATATATATATATATATATATATATATATATACACAGTCGAACTTCGATAAATCGAACCATGACTTGCTACAAAAAAAATTCGAGTTATCAAGACTTCGAGTTATCAAATAAAATTCATTAGGTGTATTAATTGTAAATTTTTATTTCATTACATACGTATATATTTATAAAAATGCGTTAAATATTGTTAGTTGTGAAAAAATCAGTTATTTGACTTTGTCGGGTTGTTTTTTTATTGTGGCTTTCGAAGAAAGCTTCAATATTATTTAAGCCATGATAAAGAGCATCAGTTGTGTCCTCATTGGCTTTTAAATATGAACGTAATACAGTCAACGAATTTGCAACCATTTCATTTAAAGGTGATTGCTGCGGAGTTTTTTCCGAATCATCCTCCTCCAAACCATTTTCGCTATCATCTTGATCGTCAAGCTCTACAGATTTGGATTCAGACTTATAAAGACCGACAATATCTTCATTTGTAGGAAACCCTGAAGTAATAATATCGTCGTCCAAATGCATAAAATCATTAAAGCTGCCACCTTCTGTGTTTCTGATATTATTCCAAGCTTCATATTCTAGTTGCAGTTGAATTTCTCCCTAATTTTTTCTTGCAAGCGTTCGCTCATGAAAATCAAAGGAATTTCATCTTCTTCCTCCCACTCGGTATATTCACCAAAACCAGCTTTTTTAAAGCAGTTAGCGATGGTCTCCGGTTTAACGTCGATATTCCAGGCGCAGTTTATTTCATCAACGCTGTCTATTAATGTGATGTTCATTTTTTTGTTCTCTTCAAATATTTTTATTGTTTTCCTCAAAATTCTCCGGCGATAATGGCATTTTACATTTTGTATGACGCCTTGATCAAGAGGTTGTAACTTTGACGTCATGTTCGGTGGAAAAAAAGCGAGTTTGATGAATTTCAATCTCTGTTGAACGTCTTTTGGATGGGCCGGGCAGTTGTCCACGAAAAGGATAATTTTTCTGTTCATATTTCCGAAGTGTTTGTCCAATTTTGTGAGCCATTCTTCGAAAAGTGTTGCTGTCATCCAAGCCTTTGAATTTGCTTTATAGTCCAGTGGCAACCATCTAACGCCTTGAAAACAGCGAGGTTTCTTACTTTTACCTATCAAATGCAGTTTCAACTTTTCAGATCCATCCATGTTTGCGCAAATCATTAAAGTTACTCTCTGCTTGCTATGTTTTCCCCCATGGAACTTTTGGTTTTTGAAAGTTAAGGTATTGTCAGGGAGACATTTAAAAAATAAGCCTGTCTCATCAGCATTGAATACGTCTCGGTTGATAACATTCTATTAAATGGGGTAAAACATCGCGTTTCCATTTAGTGCAGTCCCCATCACTCACATCACTGCTCTTCCCACAAGCCTTTTTATGAGTTATGCCACATCTTCAAACAAAAACGAAAAATTTTAAATGCTTATTCACACATAATATTACTTATGTACATACCTGCGTTTCCAATTATCCAGCCAACCGGTGCTTGCTTTGAAATTTGGTTGCCCGATTTTTTGACTAAATTCCAGGGCTTTTTCTTCTATGAGTCCTCCAGATATAGGTAAGTTCTGGGTCCTAGCCGATTTGAACCATTCTAGAACTGCTTTGTCCACATTTACATATGTAGGGCTCTTTAACCTCTTGCAACTCCCATTTGCAGCACCATTTTCGATGGCAGACATAATTGCTTGCTTATTTTTTAAAATTGTGGAAACAGTACTTGCCGCAACAGCATACTTTATAGCCACATCTTTTTTCCGTAAACCACTTTCCACTTCTTTTATAAGTTTATATTTTTCATCAATGGATAAAGTTTTCAAAGTACGTTTCGAGGACATATTAAGAGCAATAAAATTATGGCAAGGGTTAAAACAAATAGATACAGTTTTTTGCACAGTCACACTGACATTCACACTAGTAACACAGAAACCAAACTGCAATATATATATGATCTCAATGCTAAAGATCGAACGACAGAAAGCGCGCGCACTCTGGGGAATCCCCGAAGAATTCGACTTATCGAAGATGGCGCCAGATATTCTGTTCGAGTTATCAAGACATTCGAGTTACCGAAGTTCGAGTTACTAAGATAGAATTGTATATTAATCTCACTCCTGAATCTATCTGCAAGCAATTTGATTCGAGTTATCAAAAAAAAAAAAATATATATATATATATATATATGTATATGTATATGTATATATATATATATATGTATATATATATATATATATATATATATATATATATATATAAATAAATATATATATATATATATATATATATATATATATATATATTTATATATATATATATATATATATATATATATATATATATATATATATATATATATATGTATGTATATTATCCAACTATTTTTATAATATAATAGATAATATGGGAATATTTCACTAATTATCGATAACTGCAATAGTTACTATAAAAATATGAAAAATATTTAACCTAATTAATTGTCCTAACATTTCCACTTGCCTTAAGCAAATTAATTCTTCTAATGATAAATTTTTTAATTTTGGAAAGGGCAACTATTGTTCGATAAATGACACGTATAAAATGGCAAGAAATCTCTAAGTGATTCTTCGTCGATTGTATGGTTGACAGTTTCTATAAGATTGTTGAGCATAATATTTTGAATTATATTGCTATGCTTCAAACACTAAACACCTATATTTCACCAATGACATGTCAGAATATTTCAAAAACTATGGACAGGAAATGAAAAATCTAAAAATTTGACTCGTACTATGTCAATTCAAAGAACTTGCAGAATGTGTCGCATATTGGATATCTGTATGGCGAAATAGATGTGTTTAATTTTACTTGGGCCTCATTCAAACATAGCCTGTGAGTTACATGTATATATATATATATATATATATATATATATATATATATGTATGTATATATATGTATGTATATATATATATATATACACATACATATATATATATATATATATATATATATATATATATATATATATATATATATATATATATATATATATATATATATATATATATATATATATATATATATATATATATATATATGTATGTATGAATGTATATTATCCAACTATTTTTATGATATAATAGATAATATGGGAAAATTTCACTAATTATCGATAACTGCAATAGTTACTATAAAAATATGAAAAATATTTAACCTAATTAAACAAAATACTACTATATCAGCTTATCAGTGATTAGCATATACTTTTTATGATTAAGTTATAATCTTACTTTACACCCTTCTACTTTCTCCAATATGCTTGCTAGTTTCTCTTGATTGAATTCTTTTTGTTCTTTCATGTTTTCATCCTTGTTTTCTGACCTCCTAATGATCATCGAATCGTCTCCTAAAATTGAAGTATTACAAAGTGATGTCAGCAAGGACTTTTGCTCGGATAATAGATGCGACAGTTGGTACATTTCAGTTTCCAGATCTAAGGTAATTCAGGAAAATTTTGCGGAAATTAAAATAAAATAATTTGGTTTACAAATCACTTTCATTTTGTATGAAAAGACAGGATAACAAAAGTGAGTAAAAATATATCGTAAACAACAAATATGTAACAGTAGAAGATTACAAAAATTACAATATGAGATGCATTTCTAATTTATTAATTGTTCAATTTTCTCTAGGCTTATTCTTTCGAATTACGTGTGGTTGTAAACATTTATTCTATACCTATTTATTAATAGTACTGTTTCATATACAAGAAACCAAACCCAAGATAAAATCTCAGCTTTCAGTGTTGGTGTTAGCTCAGAGGAGTTATTTCACACTATTAACAATCCATAATTATGGCCCGAAGGCGTACTAATTAGGGATTTCTCCTTTCAAATTTTTTTTCAAAAATCAGAACCTCAATAAATCTAATACTGTCCACTCCCATCAACATATCTCGAAAATAAAAGAACACCAAAATGTTGGTCAGTACAAGTTGATGCACCCAAAAATACAATCATTTTCAACATCTTTCAATGGCCTGGAAGATTATGCAAATCAATTTAACATTGACTTTCCAGCTATCACTGAACATTGGCAAACAGAAGAACGACTAGTCATATATAAGGTCCACAGCTTTGAATTAGTTACAAGATTCTGCAGACAATTAAATAAACATGGCGGTACTGAAATATATGTTAACGGTAGCCTCAAGAATAGGCGTAAACCTATAGAAGATCTAAACAGGTTGAGTGTTACTCACATATTCGAATGTACGGCACTGGAATGTTCACTGGTCAACAACAATATGCTCGTAGTTATATGTATATATAGGTCAAATCCCCTCCCTTAGAAATATTTGACATATTATATAAGTTCCTACTGGTACTGAACGCATTAAGTAAAGAAAAAAACAGTAAGTTTGTAATAGCAGGAGACTATAATATTGATATACTAAATGAGACATCTGTCTCAAAAACATTGACAATATTTTTACAAACGATCGAATATACACAATTATCCGATCACCTTGCATAATGGTTTGAATTCAATCTAGAAGGTTAAACCACCACTAATAATAAAACTAGGTGAACGAGAGAATTGACAGCAGATACCATGGTACAGCTTAACAGAAAATTGTCAGAAGTTGACTGGAGGAAGAGGCATGTGAATTGGATGATACAGACATAAATGGAAAATGGAATTATTTTGCTACAAAGTACAAAGAACTTTTTGAATTATAATTTTCGTTTGGTAAAGTTTCATATAGGAAAAATCCGAATTTTGTAGTCCTCAAGAAACAAATGGACATTATCTCCATTGCATCTAGAAATAGAATTTATGACCCCAAATAAAAATATCAAAAATTAATATGATAGAACCATACAAATATTGAAAAAGGAACCTTTCTCTGACAAAATAAGGAAATCTGATAAGTCAAAGACAACATGCCATATAATAAACGATCTAACGAAATCCAGAAATGACAAAAACCTACCTAACATCCCATCAGGCAAATTACTTCAACAATTTTTTGTAAACTTGACGCCAAATATGAGAAAAAAATTTGTAGAAGACGATAATAATATCAAAATAAACAGAGTAGAAAATTCAATGTACATATTCCCTGTAATGCCAGAAGAAATCACGCAGGATATGACGAAATTCCAATGGAGGTTATCAGTAACACAATATCCCCTGTTGCAGAAATCGTAGCTTATATCATAAACAGAGCTTTTATAGAAGGAATATTTCCTGATGCACTCAAGACAGCAATCGTGAAGCCAATTTATGAAAAAGGAAACAAAGATCTAGAAAATTATAGGCCAATAAGCATGTTATGTTCATGGGAAAAGGTCCTTTTAAAAAAAACTAGCAAATCGTTCAGAGTAATTTTTTAAGAAAAACAAAATATTGACTAGACAACAGTATTGATTTATGACATTGAAGGGGACAGAAATGACACTGTTTGAACTAACCCAGTATATAACCGATGCATTAGAGACTGGAAGCATACCATCTGTCATTCTCTTGTATTTATCAAAGGCTTTCGACAGCGTGGACCACTTAAAACTACTGCACAAACTTGAACAGTATAGTACAAGGAACAACCAACTGAATTTAATTGGGAGTTACTTAAAATGTAGGGTGCAAAAAGTATAAATTGAAACATAAGAAAAAACATATATATCTGAAGAAGACGTCATTGATATAGGAGTTATACAAGGAATTGGGATCAGTGCTGTTTATTATTTACATCAACGACCTACCATACAACCTAGAATCATGTAATCATGTAATCATGAGATCACAAAATATGCAGACGACACTAACATCGTTACAACAGCTGATAATACTTATCAAATCATGAAAAACATACTTGTTGACCATAGTCACTTTATGTAATTATAACACTTAGGCTATAATAAGCAATGCTGAAATGATTATGAATGATGTAACGAAATAGAGTAAAAGTAATAATCTTCATTTAAGCAAAACAGAGTCTGTCGTTTTTCATACAGTTCAAAGCAAAATAACCACTCCAGAAAACGTAGTACAGAATAACAACAAAATAGAGATACTAATGCAGCCAAGTTCTTGGGAGTCTGGCTTGACATAAACATGAAATGGAAAATTCAAGTTGAAAACCTCAATAAAAAACTAAATTATGTGATATACACATTTAATGTAATGAAATATCATGTAAACAATGATATACTGAAAATTCTTTTTATGTTAAACTTTTTAGCATATGGTATAATATGCTGGGCAAATAGCACTCTTCAGAATATATTAAAACAATGGTTAATAATAACAATTTACACATTTATTAAAAGAAATAACGCATGACGCACGTTTCGGTGGAACTTCACCTTCTTCAGAATAGGTTACTTATAACACAAAAACAAGGGATGAGAGTGATCTTTTACATGAAAATACAAGACTCCTGCAGAGGAATATTCAAAAAGAACAAAATCTTAACAGTGATAGCAATATATATCCTGAAATGTGTCATTGGCAAATGTATCTTATGAAACCATAGCGAACTATTGGATGCATACAAAAATCGAAACAACACCAGACAAATTCATCCCTACATATACCCAAAACAGAAACTGAGAATGACTCAAAACAATACAAAGTACATGTGTATGAAAATCTACAAGGCACTACATAGACATTTTCATTTGATCTTAAACACAGAGAGGATCAAGAACGAGTTGGAAGTGTATCTTGTAAATTGTGAGCCATATAACCTGATAGAATTTTATGATTATTGTAAAGAGCACTACCTCATGTGATGTGACTGTTTTCTATTTTATTGTTTACAATAATTGTAGAAGCCTAAATAAATACTTCTATACATACAAGGATATTAAGCTAAGTTCCCATTATTTTTTATGAAGGCATAAAACAATATATTATGTAGACTCCTATGCCTAGAATATGAATAAAACGGTTTTAACGATGCAACCTATTCTTGTGGAGGCCACATGAACGAATCATCTTTGTATATATAATGAATTAATGTCACAAAATTCAATTTTTAGTGAAGATCGCTTGGCTTTCAGTTCAGAGCAAAAATCAGACATGTTGAACAATAATATATATATATATATATATATATATATATATATATATATATATATATATATATATATATATATATATATATATATATATATATATATATATAAATGTAAAAATTAGAGCCATCTGTTTACTGTTTTTTTTTATGTTTAAAGAAAATCACATTCATTTAAGTTTACATTATATCAGTATTTCTAGTAAGTAATTATAAGTGCCGCAATCGGCGTACAGTGGTTAAGTGAAGCAGAATGAACTACTCTAGAAGCGGTTCAAACCTGGACTTCGCCATTTTTTCACAGTGTTGGACTTGTATAATCATAACAGGATGAATCGAAATTGTACATTGTGAAAAATAGTCATTATTATAGTATATTATATATATATATATATATATATATATATATATATATATATATATATATATATATATATATATATAATATAATTAAAATATATACCTACTTTGGTTTGATTTTTAGCAATGATTTATTTAGTGCATATAAGCAGCATTCACCACATGGTTTGTTAGTTTTATATTTTTAATGTTTCACTTACATATGAAGAAAAAAGTTTTTGATTTTCAATAAGCTCAATTATACCACTTCAAATAATTATTTCTATCGAGAACACTTGAATATAGTGGAGTCATCTAGATTATTCAAGAATCTATTTGAAAGAATTAGCAGATTTTTCTATTAAGAGATAGTTAACTCTAAAAGAAGGATATATGGAAAAAAAATGAAATTCATCAGTTCTAATTTTGAGAGTAATGAAATAGTGGACATTTTTGGCAATTCTTTTTTCCAATTTTTGTTTGTTTAAATGTCAAATAAATTTAGCTCTACCATTATTGAGCAATATATAATATGTATTCCAGTATTCCTGAAATTGTAAGTTAATGAAATTACAATATCAGACCACAATGTACAGAAGATTACTTAATATCTAAAAGTACAAGCTGTCAAAAGCAGTTCATTCAGGCGATACAACAATATGGACAATAAGGTTGATTTCAGAAATTGTTTAGCCATCCAGAACTAGCAAGATGCGATATGTTCATGATTGTCTGGAATTTGATGTCAACACACAATGGCAAACTATTATTAACTTGTTTTTTATTCCAATATTTAACCCTTTCCTAGGGACTACATTGAAACTAAAACACACAGAAGACCAAGTAAAGTTAATGTAAGCCAACACACAGCAGACCTTAAAAAATATTTGGACATTATGCAATTATATTATTGAGAAGTATAATGAAGAAATATTGGCCCCATCCAACCAAAAATTTAGTGTGCATGGAAATTACTAAATAAATAGGGGCACATTCAAAAAGAAATTAATATTCAGGGTGAACCAAATGTAGTAGATCCAAACTTAAATAACTATTTATTAGAATCTTCTAACAAGCAAAGGAAAATGATATTGTAATGCTACAATACAATATCAGGCTCAAGACCAGATCGTCTTATTTAAAGCCTTTAGATGTAACTGGTGAATAATTCTTTCTAACTGATGAAAACTGCATTCATAAGTTCGATCTAGAACGGTGATCATATAATAATGGAAAACTACAGACATTTAACCATATAGTTTACTAAAAAGTTTTTGAAATGTAATGTGTTGGCGAATTTTTGAAATGTTATTATAAACTGACACACAGCATGGTTGTAGTGTAGCAAGTATTAACACAGCTATATACACCTTTATATACAATTTTTTGTACATCACAATAGCATTCGATCGAGTTATTCACAACTCCTGTAAACAAAGACAGATAGGGTTTAACCATTCCTCTACAATGGTGAAGTTTCTATGTGTCTGATCGTGTCCACGAAATAACTGGACTTATTTCTTCGATCTTTTGTATATGAATGCTGGGCTACCTCAGGGCAGTATACTCTGGCCTATCTTATTTTTGATTTACACTAATTATCTGGTGAGTGCTATTAACCGATAGCGCCACCTTGTTAGTTACGGACATGATACAAATTTGATACTTGAATCTAACAACCTGAATTTTATATTTGATGAAGCAAACACTATCATGAAAAGCTAACAGAAACACTATTAGTGAAAAGCTGGGCAGCATTTTATTCATTATGTATTTTAAGAAACTACTTCAACCTAAATATCTTGAAAATGGTTTACGTTGCTAATATGAAGGCACTAATCAGGTTTTGTATCATCGATTGGGGCGGAAACGGTAATTTTGATAAGATAATGAAAATTTAATAGAATGCAATTAGAATCATGCTCAGAATTTCTCCAATAACGACTTGCTGAGGAGCTCTTAAAAACTTAATATACTCATGGCAAATCAACAGATTGCCATGGAATATACCAGGATGTTTATCGCTGTAATTAAATTTATTTTTTTACTGTTGTAACATTTTTGAAGTACATCTTTCAAAAGTCATTTTTTTGGTGATTTGAATATTGTGTTTGGATCAGCGCGGGAAATAGAAATTGACAAGACTGATTTACTTGGAGGATATGCCTGGACATGTATTTGTAAATTTTAATCAAAATGGTTATATATGCGCACCGTTTGATTGAGTTATAGTGACTATATTGGTCAGTTATGGTTTGTTCATGCCATTTGCAACAGAGATTAGATACATGTGAAGAAAACTTATACATTAATAACTTGGGTAGGAATATCAAAATTATATAAACTTGTCAAGTCACAGTCTTGGGATTGTATAACTGGAAATTATTCAATGATTTATTTTGTCTGATTTCCACTTCATTTAGCAATTAAATAAAGTGAACATCAGAAAATATAAATTTGTTAAGATAAATTTTCATAAAATAAGTAATTCATCGATATTCTATATGGATGAGAGAATCACGCCTTTTGCAGAGTGTAGATATGAAACTTATTTGGAGTCAATCCTGTCAAACACCTATATTATTGGAGCATCTAGCAATTAAATATTCATCTGGTTCGATATGCATATCAGAGAAAAGAGAGAAAAATTTTATTTTGTATGGCGTTGATAATAAGAATAGTACACTGTTACACTCTACAGCAGGATATATTTAAACTTTGTATATTTAATAAAAACCTCACCTAGTCTTTTCAGTCAACATAATATATAGTAAACAAAAATAGTAATTTAATTGATAATATCCACTAAACTGATGTCCTGTAACATATTTTCAAAAATTATTTTTGTCTATAGCCCATACACTAGGGAAATGATAGATACCGATAGGAGAAAAAGTAACATGATGTGCCTTTGAAAG
Source organism: Cynegetis impunctata (assembly GCA_030704885.1). Classification (NCBI taxonomy): domain Eukaryota; kingdom Metazoa; phylum Arthropoda; class Insecta; order Coleoptera; family Coccinellidae; genus Cynegetis; species Cynegetis impunctata. The sequence continues at coordinate 42,613 of JARQZK010000024.1, read as the reverse complement.
TTTAGGTCTGGTTCATAACAAATAAGTTTTCATTAAATAATGAAAAAACTTCATCATTTCTAAGCTTATATTAACAGTTTAGATGATGCTTTCAATTTCTCTCCATCATAGTTATGTCAATATCTATAAGAATCAGAACTTTTCATAGAAAACAAGTTGAAGGTTTTGATTGAGTTACACCGCCTTACAGACAGATTATGCATGTGCACAATTCTAGAAATAGTGATTTTTACCTAAGACTTTTAATCAGTATTACCGCTACTATTTCAAGCAAATGAAAAAATTAAAAAGGATACGTGATAATTCTTTAGCAGAGTCGATAAACTGCATGTAATTTTGGTAGACATTTTTCTTAAGAGAATTATTCGTTTCTTCAGAAAGATTTTGAATTTTTTTCCTTAGTCTTCGTAATTCCGGTCCGCCCACACAGTGCTGGGATAAATCTCTTACATCTGAAATTAAGTAATGATTTGGTAGTACTAATATTATTTATAAATTTTTGTTACATTTTTCAGGTGAGAAATCTGTTGAACTTAATAGAGCTTTATCTGGTTCCTTAACTGAATCCATAGTATTGAAATCTCTAGTCACACTCATAATAAATTGTAGTAAATTATAATGTTGAACCTGCGTACTCATAAAACACTATTTTTAATACTAATCGAATCGTACAATTTTATGAATTCATATTTCAGACCCAAGAAGGTAGGTCTGTTTGGTAGGTCATTTAAACATAGTGCATAAAGAAATTTGTGATTGTGAGGTTTTGAGGTTAAAAATAGTTAATAGAGAGAGAGAAACGTTTATTAATGGCCATAGACATGAGGTCCTAGTCGTACATTTAATAGATCATTTTAGGTCACGTGACTTTGACAGCTCCTCTATGTTCACTTGGCGGGCAGACAAACTTTATTGTGTCATTACTGTCATTTGATACTCGTTATTGATAGATGCATTTGTTTGTTTTTTTTGAGTTTTATAGTATTTCAGAGTGAAAATTCAACAAATTCTTGAGTTATGTCTCGTAGTAAATATTATTCAACTATTACCGATGATGTGAAAGCTCGCTACGACAAGAAATCGGAGATAATAGACGATATAGACCCATATTCATTTGGAGAAGTGAGTTGTCCAAGGACCTGGAAGTAATCCCTTCAGTATCTTTGATGGATTTGGTAAATTATATAATCCTTAGTCATAGCTTCTACACTGGACAGCAGCTTAAAACCTACAAATCTTTATTGGCCTACAAATATTATGAGTCCGGGTATGTCAAAGATGTTTTGGCTCGACAAATGAATGATATTGCCTACATTGTTGGAAAGGTAGGCATAGCAAACAATTTCATTATTTCTAAATGTTTTATTTCACTATTATGTTTTTTTATCAATAACTTTTCTCATTGTTACAGATTAGACTTTCTCAAAAAGCAAGGTTTGGCTAATCCCGTTATCAGATGGGGTTGTTTCCAGTGAACATTGCGCATGTATGGCAGGTTTGGGGGAAGTTTGTAGTAATGTGACAGCATTGTTGTTTTGTTTACAAGCTTGTCCAGCTGAAAACGAAAGTGAATCTGTTTCCTGCACACAAAGGCTTGCAGTGGCCTGTACCTTCTACGAAATCCATTGACTTGATTAAATAATTTAGTTTATTGTCAAAAATGAATAAATAATTTTACATTAACTGTTTTTAATTTGTCAACAACATTACATAGGGTTGAAAATAAGCAATATCTGTTTTTAAATAGCTTTATTATCTCCAAGAAAATACAAAGTGATCATAAATTAGAAGTCACCTTACTCTAAACAATTGATTAACTATTTCAATCTTTGGCACGCTTATTGTGATAAATCCTGAAACAAGAATATGTGTTATTTGATCATGAACATAAATAACCACTTACTAATCTTTTTGAATCGTTCATCTGACCTCACTGTACTTCTTTCGTGTCGATTCAGGGACTGTACATCTTTTTTTTCGCCAACTATATAAGTATCCCATGTTTTGAGTGGGTACCCAATCTGGGTTATTCTTATTCTCTAGTAGGGCTGGTTGTCCTAAATATATAAGAGCATTACTTTCATTTAGCTTTTAGCATCATTGTTTTGTTGTTCTTTTTGTACCTTTTTTTAGGATATTATTTTGAAAAATCAAGGAACCAAACTCAATTATAATCAAAATACTCACCCAATAGGGAATGTCTTGAACAAATTCTAGCATTTCTCAGCATACTTTCGCTCAGAGGACCCCTTTTAAAGCCCTAACCCATAAGTCACGTCGTTGTTTTGACAAGGCATTTAAATAGTCTCCACGGTTTTTCAGCGCGGTGGGAATCCTGAAGAATCGAACCTGGTCTCTTTCCGACCTCATTGAACACTTAACAATACAACAAAACATTGGCATTTTAATAATATATTGCAAACTCCGTGACGACTTTTACACTGTTAGCATAGGCCGAAATGTTTGTCTGCCCGCCAAGTGAACATGGCGGATTTGTTTTGACAGTTGTGACGTCATCCTAAAATGATCTATATTTTATCCATATTTCACCGAAATACTCATAATTCCGAGAGTTCTTAAACAACTCAATTTTGTTTTAAAGTCCTTTTGTTTGAAAAAGTTGATAAAAACTTAACACGAGGTATTATTTCATATAATATACTCAAACTCCCTATATAATCAACTGAATCATAGTCATAGTAAAGTAAGGCAATGGAAGCAATGGATAGTGGAGGAGGTCTTTGCCCTTGTCCCCCTGTCATCTCAATTTTACCTCAAATAATGTTACTAGGTACATAATATTTAATTGTAAAGATGTAAAAAATACATATTTCACAACAACAGATTTGAATCTTTCGACTAAACACGTAGAAACTGTTACAATGACATAGATGAAATATATATGGATGTCGCAAGCTTAGCCCATAATCACATACATTAAATGCATTGAATAATACCAATAATGAATCGGGAACAAAAATTTCATGAACACATCTAACTTGACCAATACAAATTGTCAATTTACCTAAAATCAATTATAAATACTCAAATACAGTAATAGTTATTTATGTACCAAGTGCGTTATGTAGATCCTTATGCCCTGAGGGAAACATTCGGCCCGAGGGCCTCTGGCCCGAGGGATGAATGTTTCCCGATGGGCATAAGGATCTAGTAACGCACGTGGTGCATACAAGATTTTATTTTTCACGAAAAAATTATTATATTATGATGAAAAAGCGATTTTAAAATCGTTTCATTGCTCCTATCCATTTTCCTTCTCATAGTAGGCATGTCATTTGTTGATATTTTGACGTTTGTGATTATTTTTGTCATCAAATTTAGTGAATGCCATTCCTGCTTTCTTTGTGTAGTCTTATAGAAATAATGGAAATGAAAATGAATTTACCCAAGAATATCATAGAAAATGCAGCCAAAGCTGCGAATAATTCATTGCCGGAGAAATCCTAAGTCGTATACGACAAGGATTATGAAGTATTTAAGCAATGAAATTTGGTTCATTTCTCCTAGTATAATAAGCGGGCGTTTTTAATCCATTATGCCCGCAAATGCGGGCATAATGGCCTAGGGCATAATGAGTGTGTTTATAGCAACCGTATCCAAGGTGAAATAAACGTATAATATACAAGTGAAAAATAAAAGTAATATACCTATTCAGGGATATCCGTTATTCGTAAAAAATTGTGACCACTTCTATTATTCAGCTGATTCGGTATCTTTTATTAACAAAACGGCATCCTTTGAGTGTTGATGGCACGTACCCCGGCGGTTTCCACAAAGCTTAACCAGTTATACTAATCCCAAAATATTTATAAACAAAGAAATCTTATTGCCACTTAGCCTAAATTTCCTGAACACGTTTTTTTTTGTAATTGATGTCCAGAGGGTGCAGAAATGTGAAAAATTTCATGTTACCCACGATTTGGGACATATTAGAGGTTCCTACGATTGATTCTTTGCCAAGTTGCGGCATTCATTGACGCAGATTATTAGGGATTTGGAAAAGAAATTTCGAGCGATTTGTCTGATCGTCTTTTCTGAGAAAACGATAAGTTTTTTCCCTTGTGTGTCGTACTGTCAACTCTATTTGTATTAGTAACTTCGTGAAAAACCTAGTAGATATTTTGAATTCGAGATAAGAACCATACGTGTTATTTTATTGTCCCAGATAGTATTTAAGATGAAAGTAAACCAGAAAGAACTAACATATTTATTATATAATATACTTCCATTTTTAGAATTTCATTTCAGGCTTAATCGACTGTATTATCAGTCAGAAGATAACATTCATTCAGTGTAAGGACGCAAGAGTAAACTATGGTATATATTTGTCATGTTGGGCATGTCTAAGTGAAGATTTTCAGCTTGTAAATACATTTCTGTGGGTTGACAAGCATGTCGGCGCGAAATTTTATTGAAAATTAGTCCATAAGTCCAGCATGCGTATTCAAGTCTAACTTCGCCCTCGAATCGATTGTAATAGTTATTTATGTACCAAGTGCGTTATATAGATCCTAACGCCCGATGGGTGTTAGGATCTAGTAACGCAAGTGGTGCATACAAGATTTTATTTTCACAAAAAAATTTTACTATAATGAAAAATCGATTTTAAAATCGGTTCATTGCTCCTATACTTTCCATTTTCCTTCTCATTGTAGGCATGTCATTTGTTGATATTTTGACGTTTGTGAATATTTTTGTCATCATATTTAGTGAATGTCATTGCTGCTTTCTTTGTGTAGTCTTATAGAAATAATGGAAATGAAAATGAATGTACCCAAGAATATCAAAGAAAATGCAGCCAAAGCTGTGAATAATTCATTGTCTGAGAAATCTAGAGTCATATACGACAAGGATTATGAAGTATTTAATCAATGGAAGTTGCTTCATTTCTCCTCGTACAATGAGCGTATGATCCGTAATGCCCGCTCATAACGCCCTAGGGCATAATGAGTGTATTTATAGCAACCGTATCTAAGGTAAAATCAACAAATTATATACAAGTGAAAAATAGCATTCATCCCTCGGGCCGAAGGCCCTTGGGCTGAATGTTTCCCTCCGGCCCAAGCAGCATCAAAGTAGCGAAAACTGAGTTCGGAACTAAAAAGTTTCAGTACTTCTAAGTATAGCTTTTCAAGTTTCTGGAACGTGACTGTTACTATGTAAAATAACTTTGAAGTCGCAAAGACTTTAAAGTTATATTCGCTATTCCCAGTAACTTTGTCTTGTTACTCGTATATCACTTCAAAGTATTTATTACTTTATGGATCGTTAAAAGTAACTATGACGTCGTTGCTACTTTTGAAATTCCTTCAAAGTTATGGAACTATGTAGTAATATTTGAGTTAAAATTAAATATCTCGCTACTCACGAAAACTACTTCACAGTAATTTTTACTTTCCACTCTTCCACAAAATTACAACAAAGTTCTATAGAGACTTCTAGGTGTTCGAATAGTATGTTGTTGTTTTGTGATGTAAAAATGTCAGCTGTGACAAAAAAAATTATGGATCAGCTCTAGGCTCTCCCTTTTCGCTGTACTCCAAATGTTTGGGACGAAACAATACTCTGTCTTTCTCCCACTTATGAGGAACAACCGTGGAATATATGAGAGGCTTTTCTTGTGTGGCCACAATTTTAAACACCGACATTGTTTCTTTTTATTTATCACATGCAAATATACAGTTCGAAACACATCCAGCACGCACTAATCGCTATGCACTTATTAATTATAGGTTAAAGTTCCAAGGGGAACTATATCGTGGCTTCAGGAACTTTGTGGTTGTTTGTAATTATCGCGACTATATATACCTACCTTGAAATATCTACAACAAATATTCTACTTAATTGTAATAATGACTTTAAAGTGATAAAAGAGTAGAGACCGCTACTTATAGTGAAATGGCAAATCCTTTAAACACACAATAAATATTACTCTAATCTAAGTAATTTCTGTAAAATGCGCCATATTCACTGACCAAATGTAGGACGCCATTACATTTATTCCAATTTCCTTATAGTAGTACATGTATGGAATCATCAAAAAATCAGAAAAAATATAAATTGAAGCGAAACTGGACTCATATAATCAGTAAAAATGTGATAAAAATATATTTTATTAATTTTATGCATTTTTATCATTACCTTCCTAAAAAAAAGTGTCGAAAAGGGTATTTCAAGAGGGCGCATTGTTTTCATGAATCTATCAATATCACATTTCACAGAAATTTTCAAATCGTTTGAATTTCTTTGTACTCGGAGCTCGTAAATGCGCAAAGTTTTGTGTATCCATACAAGTAATAACTACATAACCATGAAAATATTATTTCCATTTAGTTGACGAGGCTGAATAATGACGGGAGATGCTATTTAAACTTAATCTAAATATGCAAGACAAAGAAAAGGCGAAACAGTCGACAAAGTAAAGTAGGCGGGATCAAATATTATAAAGAAGCGGTGACTTCGCCGCTACGTAGTTGGAACGTGAGAGCGACGTAGCGGTAAGTTCGGGGTTTTTTACGTAGCTATCACCTTTAAAATATTCCCCATTTTGGTCGAAAGCACGTAATGGGGTCGTAGCAATAACTTTCCCTTTACTAGTAACTATAACTTTACAGTTCCCAACAACAGTCGCCGGGTCGTAATAACGACTGAAAATGCTGCTTGGGGGCGTAAGGATCTATATAACGTACTTGGTACATGAATAACTATTATGTTAGGAAGCACTAAAGATGTGCATAGATTCACAATTTGGTTACATCATCAACAGTATTAAGTTGCTTGGGGGGCGTAAGGATATATATATATATATATATATATATATATATATATATATATATATATATATATATAAAAAAATTTTTTTTTATATATGAATAAACAATTTATTTATATATATATAATATATATATATATATATATATATGTATATATATATATATATATATATATATATATATATATATATATATATATATATATATATATATATATATATATATATATATCCTTACGCCCCCAAGCAACTTAATACTGTTGATGATGTAACCAAATTGTGAATCTATGCACATCTTTAGTGCTTCCTAACATAATAGTTTATTCATGTACCAAGTACGTTATATAGATCCTTACGCCCCAAGCAGCATTTTCAGTCGTTATTACGACCCGGCGACTGTTGTTGGGAACTGTAAAGTATATATATATATATGTATGTATATATATATATATATATATATATATATATATATATATATATATATATATATATATATATATATATATATATATATAACGTACTTGGTACATGAATAACTATTATGTTAGGAAGCACTGAAGATGTCCATAGATTCACAATTTGGTTACATCATAAACAGTACCTATTAAGTGATTTTCCGGGGAACATTTGTTCAACCCAGTATTTATGTTACACAAAAGAGATATTCGTTACCTGTGTGGGGCTCAGTTCCGTGATCACTGCAGACCGCTTTTCATTAACCTGGATAAGGGGGCCTGGCCCCCGTTTCGGGACGTAGAAAAATTGTACTTGCCAATAGCAATACCAGGATTGTGCTGAACAAATTGGGATACATTTAATAAGTAATAAGCATTGCGCTGAAAATATTCAACTGTGGATAAATTTATTGATTTCAACTTGCACATTCAGTATCATGCTGACTTATTAGTCATTATAGAGGGTTAATTAGAAGTTTAAGTTAATCTCTAATTTTAAGACATCCTGTGGAATAATTTCTGATCAATTTTTGTTGAAGACCATTCCTTTCCAACATGTTGTTTTACGGTTCATGCCTTTAAGTGCACTAGTTTTTTAGAACCAAATGAACTTGTCATCAACGGTTTATTTTAAGAAATCTAATTGTTGATTGAAGAGGTGGCTTTTCTTGTTGTTGCCATAGTGTCAGTTTGGCAGTGAGAGACCTAAAAGATCTCCAACCATTGCTTTAAGTGCGGAAAATTGCGCAAAAGCTGTTATCTTGTTGAAAATGGACGTCATAATGAATATATTGAGGAGATATTAAGCAAGTACATTGTACATTTTAATGGATTTATCGGCGATTCATCTTGATGCAGGATAATGCTCGGCCACATGCAACAATTTGTGTCACACAATTCCTCGCGGGAGTATGTAGGTATTAACAAAATGAACTGGCAATCATGTTCGCCTGATCTCAACACCATAGAGCATGTGTGGGACATGCTTGGTAGGTGAGTCAGATATCGCAAAATAGCTCCGGCTACGATAAATGAGCTTAGTTCAGCAATTCAGCAGGAATGGCAAAATATTGCTCAAAATGCTATTCGTTGAACCGACGTATGCAGGCAGTAATAAGAGCTTATATAGGTGGTAAAACAAAAATTTTGTTGCCTTCTCATTGCTAGACTCATAGACTGAGCTGGCAAAATTGTTAAAGTTCACTAGTAAAATAAATTTACAGAAGCGTTTTATTTGAAGGATATATTGAAAATATGATTAAAGTAGAAAAACATTAACAAACGAAACTGACACTTGAATTATACCGCCAACTTACATATTCATATATTATAGTAATCTATGGCTAATCATAAAATATTAGATTTCATATTTAACACACCCCTTCAATTTAAATGCATTAACATCAAGTAACATCAAATACATGTAATACATTTAAATTGTCTGCAATTAAATACAAATTCCTTAAACACTACTTGTGTTTAACACCCTTGATCTAAATTTAACAAATTTTTCTTTTCCTAAAGATTTCGTAAACATATCAGCACAGTTTTCTACTGAACATACATATTGAAGTAACAAACTCCCTTTCAAATAAAGATTTTTGATAAAATGGTACTTTATATCTATATGTTTGGCACGCTTAGAGTTTTCACAGTTCTTAACCATAGATATAGCACTCAAATTATCTAAGTTCAAAATCACTGGCTCACATTTACTTGTTAAGTCATTTAACACACCCTGAAGATTAACAAGTTCTTGTGCTGCAAGTCCTGCTGAAACATACTCTGCCTCCATAGAGGATAATGCGACACAGTTTTGTTTTCGTGAATGCCACGCAATTGGATTCTTCCCATGAAAACACACAAAACCGCTAACGCTCTTGCGAGTTAAGTGATCTTCGCCCCAATCAGCATCACATACACCTGTTAATTTGTGGCCTGACTTGGTAAATGTTAGTCCAAAGTCAATAGTACAACTAAGATAACGAAGAATCCTCTTGACTGCATTCCACAAGCACATATTTGGTTTGTCCAAAAATCGAGACAAATAGGAAACACTATATGTTATATCTGGTCTAGTTACTAAAGACAGGTACAATAAACTACATACCAATCTTCTATATTGAACATTATCAACCTGCATAGTACTCATATCCACTTGAAAATTGACTTCCATTGGAGTCGTAACTGACCGAATCTCTTTCATGCCAAATTCTTCTAAAAGTCTAGTAATCATTCTCTTCTGAGTAATTTGTATGTAATTCTTGCTCCTTGTTATATCCATGCCAAGAAATGTCCTAACTTCAGACATTGTTTTAACTTTAAACTCCTGAAATAAATTTTCAATGAGTTCCTTCACTTGATCTTCGGGTCCAATAATAAGAGCATCATCAACAAATAATACAAGAGACATCTTTCCATTCACATATAGACAATAGTCCATATTGTGATCTTTGAAATTTTAAATCAGTCATAATTTGATTAAACTTCATGTTCCAACACTTGGGTGCATTTCGAAGTCCATATAAAGCACGCTTCAATTTTTAAATACTTAGAACTCGTCTTCAAACCTTCTGGTGCCTTGATATACACATCATTATCTAAAATTCCATTGAGAAAAGCAGTAGGAACATCAATTTGGTGCAATTTCCAATCATTCTGTAAAGACACTGAAATAATTAGTCTTATTGTTGCCAGTCTACACACTGGTGCATAGCTGAGGTCATCGTTCTCAGTGTATGGTACTTGAAACCCTCTTGCTACCAACCTTGCTTTCTTTTGTACCATCTTCTTTCACTTTAAATATCCATTTTGTATCTATAGCTGCATGACCTTCAGGAAGTTCTGCTTGAATCCATGTTTGCAAATCTTCATGAGACTGAAGTTCTTTTTCTATTGCTTCTCTCCAGTCTGCAGTTTTACAGGCTTCTTCATAATTTTTAGGTTCATCTGGCACTGATGTGAGCAAACAATATGCACTATAGATTTCAAAGTCTGTGAGTGTTTTAGGTCTGGTCACAGTTCTTCCAATCTTGTTCTTGTCACATCGTTTTGATGGTAAATATTCATCACTAATTGATCTACCTTTCTCTCTCTTGTAAATCATCGGGCCTTAGAAATTGTTCTTTATCCCGTGTTTCGTCTATTTCATTCAGTTCCCTGTCTTCCCTCTTCTCAATATACTCTTCTTGATCAGGTAAGTATACTATATTTTTCCCTACTTCTTTTCGCACATTTTCTGTCTCTTTCTTAATTTTATACTCCATTAAATTTTCATCAAATCTCACATCTCTGGATTTTATTATCTTCAGCTCCTCTGGTAACCACAGTCTATAACCACCACCACAATATCCAACCATTACCGCATTTCTTGCCTTAGCATCCAACTTATTACCCTTTGGTAATATATTAACCCAAGCTCGACAACCAAAAATCTTTAACTTGCTTAGGTCATTTCGGCCATGCCAAATGGTTGAAGGTGTCACTCCCTTAGGTAAAGCTTTTGTTGGAGTTCTATTTAATTCATAGACTGAACATTTCAAAGCCTCATCCCATAGTAATTTTGGAATACCTGAATCAACAATCTTTGTCCTTACTTTATCGAGCAAAGTTCTATTCATACGTTCTGCTTTTCCATTCTGCTCTGGAGTATAAGACATGGTATACTCCAATGCCATACCATTTTGTTTACAAAACTTTTTAAAATTACTAGAAATAAATTCACCTCCATTGTCTAGTCTAAATGCTTTGACCTTGACATGATTTTGTCTTTCAAGGTCTTTAACATACTGTACAAGATTTTCACTAGCCTCGTCTTTGGTTTTCAATATTTTTATTGTCAGAAAATGAGAGTAATCTTCTAATATAGTTTGAAAGTACTTACCACCATCTCTAGTTGGTGGATTCAGTGGTCCGCAAACATCACTGTGCACTAAGTCTCCTATAGCTGTGGTGATTCTCTTACTCCTCTCAAATGGACACCTTGTTGCCTTTCCTTCCATACAACTGCTGCATATCTTGTTGTACTTTGGCAAACCCAACTGCACAAGCGAATCAGCACCTGCATGTCCGAGCCTTCTATGCCATAATTCCTCCACTGAAATATGACTCTCATATTCCAACGGTTCTATTATCTTATCCACTAATAATATATATAGTCCATTTTTGATTTCACACTTTAGCATAAAATTTCTACCATTAATCGTTGTACCATTTCGTTTGCACTATAATTTTATGCCCCCTTGTAGTTAGTTTTGAGAAGCTGATAGCAAATTATGCTTCATCCCTGGAACAATTAGTGCTTCTACTGACAACGTTTCACCCTTGACATTCTGCTTTTAATACTCCCATCTTGTTGGATCTCAAGATTTCGCCATTAGCTATATGTATTGACAACATAACTCGGTAGGACTTGTACATTGTGCATTTTTCCTTCCATGCTTTCCTGGACAAAATGATTACTCGCTCCCGAGTCTAACACAAAATTCATATCTTCGATGTGATTTCCATAATTTGCTGCATACAGTACCACCACTTCTTGTTCAACAGTGTTGGCTTGATGTTTCTATCTCTCAAATTTTTGCACATTACTATGAAAATTACTCTTTGTCCTCTATATTTTCCTCTAAAACTTCTATGTTGCCTGCCTCTAAAATTTCCTTTTCTACGTGGACACTGTGCTTGGAAATGTTGGGGACTACCACATACAAAACATGTCTTGGTATTACATTCAAGCCTATCTCACTATCTTCATTGCTACTTACAGCTTTTGTTTTCATTTTTTATTTCCTCGTCCAATAGTCTTGCTTTAACAAAATCAAATTTCACATCTGAAACGGTCTCTAGAGCTGTTACTACTGTGTCATACTGCGCTGGCAGTGATAATAATAAATGGCATACTTTATCACTCTCACTCAAGTCTGATCCATACTCTTTGAGCTCCCTAATAATTGTGTCAAAGTTCAAAAAATGATCTTCAAGCCTCACATTAGTTGTTGTTTTGAGATTTAACAATTTTCTCCAACAGGACAATCTTGTAAAAGAGCTTGACCTTACAAAAACATTTTTCAGCGCCTCAATCTGCGCCCTTGCACTTTTGCAATCTTTAATTATATCCAAATGTTTGTCTGAAACTCCTTGAACTAAAATTGACTGAGCCTTATAATCTTTTTTCTGCCATTCTTCCTTTTCTTTAGAACTAGCACTTTCACCTGGTTCTACACCCTGGATAGCCTCCTGACAATTTTCCCTTCTCAGCAGAGTAACCATTCTAAATTGCCAATTATTGAAATTGTTTGCCTCTAAAATTGGCACTGCATTATGGAGTGTTCCAGCCATAGTTATATTAACTGGATTATTCACACAACACAAATAACTCTCTGCACATACAACTCAAACTGTTTACAGCCTGTATATTTCACAATCCTTCGCTTCTGGGCCCATAACCTGTTAAAGTTCACTAGTAAAATAAATTTACAGAAGCGTTTTATTTGAAGGATATATTGAAAATATGATTAAAGTAGAAAAACATTAACAAACGAAACTGACACTTTAATTATACCGCCAACTTACATATTCATATATTATAGTAATCTATGGCTAATCATAAAATATTAGATTTCATATTTAACAAAAATGACGTTATGGCACAATGAGCAAAGCCATCTCGTCAAAAAAGAACATTTCTTAAAATTTGGTAAATTGTTGTTTGGAGTTAATATATCTCTCAAAAATGAACTAGTGCACTTAAGGGCATAAATCAACAACAAAATGTTGGAGAGAAATGATTTTCAACAAAAATTGGTATGTTGAAATAATTTCACTACGAAATTATTCCACATAACAACAAACTTCCAATTAACTCTGTATTATAACTATATATATATATATATATATATATATATATATATATATATATATATATATATATATATATATATATATATATATATATATATATATATATATATATACATATATATATATATATATATATATATATTATATATATATATATATATATATATATATATATATATATATATATATATATATATATATATATATATATATATATATATATATATATATATTATATATATATATATATATATATATATATTTATATATATATATATATATATATATATATATATTTTTATATATATATATATATATATATATATATATATATATATATATATATATATATATATATATATATATATATATATATAAAGGGCTACTCAAATTCGAGTCTATGCATGGGCATTTCGATAACTGTAAGAGAAAGAGTGAAGGTTAAATCGGTATGGATCAAAAATCTGATCTAGCTTCTTTAGCTCTGGGGTTATACAGAAAAAATCGAATTTCTTTTTTGCCTATATCTTTTTATTTTGGGAATTTTTTTCAAACAAATTGTCACTTTGCCATTGCAACTTGTAGGCTATCCAAATATCTGAATTAAAATTATATATATGTTATCGTATAAATTGGGTCACCCTCAACTTTTAATTCTTAGATACGGACCTGTATTTTTTATTGCATTGTTTTGAATGCCAAGAGTCATGTTTCATATTGTATTAGTATTTTCACGTGAATTACAGAGTGTTTCGGAAATATTGAACTATTACCAGTAAAATTTCAATATTATTTAAATTTCACCTGTAATTTAAAAAAAAAATCATAGAATAAGGTATAGAATGCCTGGTATTAGTTCAATATTTTTAAAACATTTTATGATCTAGATAAAAATAAAACGCCAATATGAAACATGACTTGGCATTTAGGGTGACCAGATGGCTGAAGTGGAAAAAACGGACAAATTGTCTAAAGCAGCTTTTTATGTTATACGAAAAGTAAAAATATAGAATTTAGATTTATTGCAATTTTCAAGATATTGAATGAAAAGTTGAGGTACTGTTTTCAGCTTGTCGGGCGGAACAGTCCGAAGGAGTCCGAATATAATCCGAATGCTGGCGAATGTGATGACAACAAATGAAAACAGTGAATTAAGTAATCCTTGATTAGCTTTCCTTACCTCCCGCCCTTAGTCAAAGACATCAGTTATTCATACACTTTACAACATGTTATTTATTTTTCATTTTCTTTACATATAGCGTGAAAAATATTTAAAGTATTATGCAAAAGTAGCTCTAATGATTTCGGCTTGTGTAGCAGGTCTCCATCGTTATCTTTCAACTGGCTCTTGGTGTCCAATAATTTGAATGTCTGAAAGGTTTCTCTGCATTATTTATGTGTCAGTAACGATATTGTTGATCAACTCGCCTAGAAAAAGTTTCTTTCGAAGTATAAGCCACATTTGCCCGATTTCACCAACTAATTCCTAAAGTTAGGCAATACTTAAATCGGATTTAGGAATTCCTAATGCCGGACAAAAATTTTAAAAACCCCGGACATTTCTGTGAAATTTTGTTTTTCCCCGGACACCCGGAGAAAATTTTTTTTTGAATAAAATAAAACATCGTTCATAGTTCAATTTTTTCATTCATATGAATTTTAAACTGCATGTTTGCCATATAAACAGAAACAGAATAACAAAAAACAAATAAAATTCTATTATACACAGTTCACAGTTTTCTCTTTTTTTTGGTACCTATCATCAAATAAAAAATAACTCAAGACAATACTTTTTGGTAGATCAAAAATCAAATAGACTAGATTCTACATTGTAATAGTAAATTATAGGATAGGTCCTCTAGTTCGGTTAGATAGGTTAGGTACCCAAAAGCATACGACTTGAACTATTTTAATCTGGGTACATAAATAATGAAGCCCAAGTTTCCTTTATAAGAGAAGAGTAAGAGAAGAAGAAGAAGAATTGGTCAGATTTCCAAGATTTACAACTTCTATTATGTATTAAGCTAGAAGAGAGTATCTCTATTGTTTATTTCTAACTACAATAATTTATGTTGGAGTTTGCGGTTTGTTTCTTTTTATTTAAGGTTTTATTTAGCTTGCAAGAAAGTAACCTAGGTTTTGAAGTGATGAAATAGTGGAATGCGACGGTTCTTTAAACTTCGGCAACCGTCGTTCTGCATTGCCGACATTTCAGTTTGATGTTATTAATTCTGATATCGTATTATTACCCATTTGCCATTCCACTATAATTTTTTAAAATTGTTTCATTTCCTATATTTCGATTTTCATCTCATTCATATTACTTTATATTAAGGTTCGTTCCAACCGGCATCAGAAACAGTTTCTTACAGTCAGGATTCTGCGCAGTAACTTACATTCTTTCCAACCAGAATCACAAACGATTAGGAAACGGACAGTTTTGCGTTCCATCCAAGGTTGCAAACTGTTTGAAAACTATCAGAACGGTTTGCGGATTATCTTCTGACCGTTCATCTGGCGCATGTGTAGAGCTATTATTTTTCAGATGGTGACAATTGCTTTAAGACCTTTTGCTTATTTTTATTCATCTAACCTATTGTCACATAAAAACTTGAATTATACTGCCTGCATATTTATGTTATGTATTCTTGTTCGGTAAAACTAAATAAATGGCATATATTTCATAAAAAACAAACTAACATTTTATTGCAGGTACTACATTTACTTTTTACGTTGCACTAAAATATTAATTGCACTAAAAAAAACAATCCTAAAATTAAAGTAAAAAAAAATTAAAACATGAATGTAAGAAAAAAAATATGAAATTTGCTTAATAAAACGTTGCATAAAGTCTTTAGAACAAGTAGAACAGGTTTTATTTTTTTAAGATAAGTTTTTGTTTATTCTCCTCCAACTTCTCTTTTTCAAGTACTATTCTATCTCTATTGTATTCTTTTCTATCTCTTCGTGTTTGCTCTATTGTAGGTAATATTTCTGTTTGTGGTAGGATTTTTTGTTTTTAATGAGAAGCTCTTTCCTGGGGCCTGACTAACTACTTCCAGTAAATTATCACGTGTTCCAACCATAGATCAGGAAACCAATATTTTACAGACATGCGCGTTGACAACGATTTGCAAACTGTTGGAAATCTGTTTGTGATTCAAGGTTGGAACAAACCTATAATGGATAATATAGGTAAGAAAAAATAAGTTTAATAATTCACGTTGTTAATTCATGTTTGTTTAGATTCAATAGGATTGCAAAGTAATAAAATACGTCTAAGACCTGTATCATCGATAAGCCGAGATGGTAAGTTGTACTGTTTAAATTAATTAATTTTCTTTTTGAACCACACAATTTCAGAAATAATACAAAAGAATTTGATGCCTCTTCAGGAAAATATTTCAAAGAAAAAAATAGCCCAAGCACATTACTATGATAAACAGATAGCATGCATCCCTTTACTTGAAAATTCTGAAGAGAAAGTACCTGTTCATGCCCGACTAGGGTTGTTTAATAGGAATAAACGTAGGGTTCCATTAATTGGGACGAATACAAATACATTGCTGCCGAGAAGATTCAACTACAATAAAAATGCTAATGCAAAAATTTTTACTGCTCAACATCGTCTTCATAGAATACGACAACAACAGAAACAATCTCCATTACGTCTTACTACATCAAACTATAAGAGAAGCAGATTACAACGTAATATCCCTAGCCTCAAAGTTCAAGTACCTAATGACACTAAACCTTCTCAAATGTACTCAAAATTTAAGTTATTTTTAAATCCTGTTTATCAGGAAGAAATTAGGCAGATACAACAATCAAGTCCTAGGCAGATTATTCATGGAGTGCATCCAATTAATCCAGTGGCTACGAACCAAACATTGAATGAAAGATTTTCTCATCTTTCGTAGGTAATTTGTTAACTTCTAGATTATAAATGAAGAACACTCAATTTTCTTTTGTTTTTTTTACATATATACATATTGAAATATATTTAATGTTTTATTTTGTATAAATTTCACATTTCTTGAAAAATTTGCACCAACTGTAAAGATATATCTTGATTTGACAAAATTATATTATGAATTTCTTTGTGAATTGAGCTAATGTAACAAGCTGTATAATTTACTGTTAGCAATTTGAAATTTGATGATTGTTATTTTTTAAAAGTTTGTACCTTAGAAATAGTTTGAGTTGCTGTAGTTTACGTTCCTGTAATATTTGATTGTTAGAGTCAACTTAATTTTCTTTGTATAACAATTTGAAACATTGTTGATTCATATACATTAATAATCCCAACTAGAATTATATTGTTTCATATTCAATAGTATATAATTTTTTAAATTCATAAATACTAAGTGCTGTTACTCTACTTAAGTGGAATCCTTTGAATATAATACAGGAAATTCAAGATGACTGTGTATCATTTGAATATTCTACTGTTGAATGAATCTGTGGAAACGTAAAATTGTTGGGATCTAGAATACAATTTGCTTAGCTAGATTTTTCATGGTCAATCAGCGGCATGAAAAACAATACATAATCTAAAAATACATCATTCGGAGCTGCATGAGAATGTAATTGAGTGTATGAAACGAAGAAATGCATACTCATCTCTCACTGAGTTCAACATTACATCACATAAATGCTTGGCTTTGTTATTGGCAATAGCTGTGTCTTTTACTTTGGCACTGTGAGACTATTGCAACATATTATGTGAATGTATGGTATCCTGATTGGTACAATTCACTTGTTGGTCTTTGAGCAGATTCACTTGAAATGTCCATTTTTCTTATAGCATATTAGAACATATTATTTCAGGATTCATTCTTCAACTTTTGAAGACAAGTGTGAATATCATGGTTGTTTGTGAAGTTACAAGGTAATAACTCACATTTTAAGGCTCTTTATCTGTATAATCCAGTGGCGTCGAGAAAATTTGAAAAAACAAGTGAAATTTCGAGTTATGGCCTAAAGATGTGGGTGTTTTTAAAAATGGAAATCATAGTTGGCGGTGATTTGGTTGGAAAGGAACAATGTATCATATGTTGGGTCGCTTGATGGGTAAGTTTTTAAAAGCGAAAATAATATTTTAATAAGTATTCCAAGTGTCATCTATGACACAGACAAAATTTTATAGACTGAATTTCATTTCAAATTTTCATATTCATAATGCAGTTAAGACATACAGATATTACATCTGTAATATCTCTATGATTTATGCATCAACCATAATTGACATCAGTTTGAACATTTATTGTTCTTTGTATTGTTTTTCTACAGTTGTAATGTCTCATAAAATTAGATATAAAAATCTAATAAGCTTGTTGAATGATCCGCAATTGATGATTTTCTTTAAATCTCTTGAAAATAGCTTTACTATGTTGTCTTTTTTTCTGGATAGCGATTGAAATATATCTCAGATGCAATATCACAACTGTTATTACTTTGGATGAAGCTTATACGTAACATAATATCATATTACTCGTAATTTTCGATAAAGCTAACTCTGTTGAAGGTTAGTATTGACAATACTGTTAAGTTCTGGTTAAATAATCCGTTTTCGATTTGCTCACTGCGTTGTAGTGTTAGAATTCGTATCCTTTGGTCGCCCGGGTCCGATGTCGTGGTGTATTTATGGTTGCCTTTTATGATTTAACATTTTGGATACGTATCCGGGCAGCGTAAATACGTTGTTTACTACGGTACAGCTAAGCTCGCCGCTGTACCCTGTACCACATAACAGTAAGCAATCCAACTATATTAACGCTTTTTTTTTTTGATGAATGATGACATTCTTTACTGCACTACAGCAAAGGTCGTCTTTGACCCATAGCAAGCATTGCAAATGAAAGAACGCCGTCGGGAAATACTCGTATGTTACTAAGATAATTTTTTTCAATTTTAATTAGGAAGTAAGTGAATACTTGTATATTCTATTGGCTGTTATTAGTACATAGTATCAAATATAAAAAATTCATAAGATAAGATAGTTTATATTTAAATTAGGAAGACGTCACAAAGTAAATTTGAAGAGAAAATAATCCGATTTTGAACACCTTTTTTATTAATTCATTAAACAATAGCAAAATTTCTAATTTGCTTATTATTTTTCGAAATTTTCTTCACATAGACCACACTAAATAACAAACAAAAAATAGAGTAAAAACATTTAAAGCAGACAAAACTACAACTTCGTTTTATTTTTTATTCAATTTTATTTTATTGTTAGTGCGATTTAGCGTTCCGTTTATCCAAATTTATATTTGCTTGTAAACACCTTTGTCTTTTTCTTTGGGAAATATACTCATTTTTCGAAGGTGTGCCTGCGTGAATCCTTTTTACTCCTGACGTAAGTCCAACAAAGAGTTGCTCAATTACTTGCCTTATTATAAGGTATGATTATTAAAAATTTCATGTTTTTCTTGAAAACAGAGGGGTTTCGACCCATATATATGTTACATGGTGTTTTTTTCATGTTTTGACCTCCTCTCTAGCCCAATAGAATTATTGCACTTATAGTTTTACGCCCTGTATAGTATCCGTATTATTTACGGTCGTGATATAGACATAAAACTAAAACATCCTTTATCACGTACTCGTGAATCACTCCTTTTTCTGTGCTGTCATTTGAACACTTTACGATATATGTATTTTTTTAGCTGATCGATATGTGTATCTTAGAATCCACTCTGACGGTCTAGTCGTAGAACTTAAATTTTTTATCTAATTGTCACACCATTCGCTGTGTTCCACCTATCTTTCCATTTTGATGCAGATATTAGCCAAATATTTATTGCTATCTTTATAGGCATATTCAGTTATAGAATCTTCTTGGTTATAAATTGATTTTATTTGATTTGAAACACTTAATTCCGACATTATTCTAAAAAACCGTGGGATAGATCTTGACCTACTAACAAAATAAGTGCCAAACACTTGCATGTGTCAGCTCAAATGCAGTGAAGAATGTTCTACTGCGTTACAGCTGAGTGTTCCGCTATATAGCAGTAAGAAATGAAATATTAAAAATGGAATATTAACATTACATTATTTACCCTGGCACAGCATAAGGCTCAGCTGTACCGTAGTATGCAATGTATTTACGCATCCGGGCACTAGATACATATTTTTGTTGGTTCCAAATACGGATTATCCGAATATCGAAAAGATATGGATATTTACCACACTAAAAAACGCATAAAGTAATGAAGTAAAGTATTATTTTCGTTATTAAAGACAAAAGCGACCCGATATAATGATACATCATTAGAAAGGGAAAAAATTTACGTTCCAACCAAACCACAGTCAACTATGATTCTCATTCAAAAAAATATATCTTTAGGCCATAACTCGAAATTGAACTTTTTTTCAAATTTTCTCGACGCCACAGGATTATACGGAAAAAAGTGCCTTAAGAATGTAAAAGTATTGTCTCGTAACTTAACAAACAACCATGATATTCACACTTGTCTAAAAGTTGAAAAATCGAACGTTTAAAAACAATGGTTTATAATAGCATATTATTCAACGAGCACAAAATGATTGCTATTTTTCACGAGGGTGAAGTTTGCGACACGAGCTGCAAGCGAGTGTCGCAATTCACCCGAGTGAAAAATAGAATACTATACTTTGTCCACGACTTCCTCGAAAAAATTAGTAATAATCTGCATTTTCAACAATAAAAATAGTTATCAAAAGCGTTGACATAACATTTTCTGTGTTCACTGAAAACTGCATACTCACGTAAACGTCAACTATTTCACTTGACATCGATTCCATTCCTTTCTTTCACTCTGATAAAAATGAAATAGATAATTTATTAGAGTAAATATTCAATAAGTTGGGCAATATATTAAATATTAGTTTAATAATTTGCCTAAAAGTTATCTTAGTTACATAAAACCTAAAAATCTAATAACAATACTATAGGCGAATCAAAATAAGCGCTACGCCGCCTGGTGACAATCAGAATAACTAAAAGTCTTGACATAGTTCTTACGTTCTCCTTTGTTTTGTGTTTGTTTTTGTGTGATTTTTTACAAATATTTATTATTTGCAATCATTTTGAAAGCTATGAGTCGTTCGATTCGTTATTGTTCAGTTTCTCAGTGTTCTTCCTGGGAAAAGAAATGTTCAAATGTGATTTTCCATGCTTTTCCTCCAGCTGGTGTTAAATATCGTGTTTGTGTAGAAGGGAAAAAGGAATACTCCTAAAGTCTCTACTTTGTGTGATCTGATAACTACAGATAGTGCTCTAAACAGTTTCACTGGTCTCAATAATATAAAACTATTAGATACAATAGTAAAAACAGTACAATCTGTTTACAGTGATCAACGGTCACATAGATTAACAATCAAACAGCGTATTGTTTTAGTATTGACAAAATTGAAATGTGGCCTTACATATGTGACATTATCTCTTTTATTTGGCATTTCACAAGAATTATGCCAAAAATATATTTATGAAATGCTACCCATTATGAGTAGAGTTGTCATAAGATTCCCAGAATATTCTGAAATACAGAAAAACATGCCAAAATGTTTTGAAAGTTTTCAAAATACTCGAATCGTCTTAGACTGTACAGAAATTTTTATACAGATACCATAGTGCCTTTGCTGCAGGATCAGGTTTTACTCTCAGTATAAATCTAATAACACAGTGAAATTCATGACAGGTGTTTCTCCTGGAGGTTTAATTACTTATATTAGTGATCCATATGGGGGGAGAGCATCTGATAAAACGATTTTCCAACAAAGTGACTTAATTTTAAAGTTAGAAAGCTCACAGGATGCTATTATGGTGGACAAAGGTTTCTTGATAGATGATATTTGTCAACAGTTTAAAATAAAGTTGATCAGGCCACCATTTTTGAAAGACAAAAAACAGTTGACTACAGAAGAAGCATTGTTGAATGCCAAAATAGCAGCTGCTAGAGTACATATTGAACGAGTCAATCAGATAATTAAGATATTCATCTCATGATCTAACCTAAGATTTCTCTCAATTTGGCTACAAAACAAATCATGATAATAACCTACCGCCTCAATAGCAATGAGAATACATACACAGTAACACACTTGTTCAGCCTGATAAGTCGTTATATTTATGGTAAAATTATATTTCAAAAACACAAATAAACACACAACAAATACAACATAAATATTCCAATGTCAATATTTATAGTTCTACGACTGGCCACATTGGCGCTGTATTCTTATTTTCAGATGCCTATCCTAACAATGTGAATGATAGTCTCAAGTTTGGACATACGTTTTGAGTGTGACGTCATGCAGTGTATAATAAACCATTATACACACTAGTGAATAATAGGTATAATTGTACTTCAGGAAGCACACGTATAATGAATGATTTATAGTACAGTCGTGGACAAAAAAAATTTACACATTTTTTTGTATCTCCTATAGTTACCGAGATAGCCCATACAAACATCGAAATTTGACCACCTTGTACAGGGTGCGCCAATTTCGAAGGGATTTGGGGGTTTGGGGTACTTGTAGCATAGATTACGAAAAACGAATAGACATGTCCTGGGCTCGAGACAAGTTTAAATATGAAAACTGCTTTTTGATAGTCAAGTCGATCTTCAAAAGTTTGCATTTTTGAATTTTCTTATTATCAAATCGATTTTTCGAAAAAGTCTTTGGTTATTTCAACCTACAAATATTGACATGGTAACAAAGAAATACTTACTGTTGTCATTTTCCAGCGAAAATGTTTCAACATTTCGAAAAGTATGATATGCTCAAATGTTTTAAAGAGGCGAATGTAAATATAGCTTTATTATTGCGAATGTATCATGAGCGATATTCAAATAGGGGCAACCTTCTGGTAAAATATTAAGCCGACTGAAGCAAAAACTAATATCACATGGTTCATTTAAGGTACCTACCAAGACCAACAACCTATTGAAATCTAATGATAGAAAGATAATTAGAGGAATTGACAGTTGTGGACGAAATAAATCTAATTAATTAGTTCTGGCTTTTGCGGCCAGTTGATGAACTGTTGTTGTCTTGGTTAGGGTTTAAGGGCCGCCGTCGGTTGGAATTTCTTCCTAACGTTTCGCTAGCACGAGTGGCGAGCTTCTTCAGAGGTCGTTTCATCTCCGATTCTGTATGTAGACTGAAATAAATCTTTTTCCAAACACTTCCGCCAGATCAATGGAATGGAATACTGAAGTAGCTAGAACAATATCAAGAAGAATTTTGAAAGAGCTTAAAACTGTCAATTAATCTAATTCTTTGACTATCATCACATTTTTTTTTTCAGTCGGCTAAACATTTCACCCGAACGTTGCCTACTCTTATCATAATCGCTCATGAGACATTTGCAATGGCAAAGCTATATTTTCATTCGCCTCTATGAGACACTTGAGCATATTATACTTTTCAAAATGTAAAAAATGTAAATAAATTTTTGATGGAAAATGACAACAGTAAGTAATACTTTGTTACCATGCCAATATTCGTAGGTTGAAATAATCAAAGACTTTTTAATTTTATTAAAGCCCACTGTGATTAAACTTAGTTTTAAAAGCAGTTTTCAAGGCATAACTACTTGATTTAGAAAAATGATATCTTTTTGTGTAACATACAATGTCAAAATTGCAGCTAACTATGGTAATTTTTTAAAATGTGAAATATTAAAAAAGCTAATAATCAAAACTTTGTGTGTGATATATCGATTTAACGGAAATTTTATGTAGATTTTAACAAAAAAAAAAATAAAATATGGCATGTTCCATAAGAAAAATATTAAGTTTGTGTTATATCTCGAAAACTAAATGTAATTGTACGTTTTGGTTTTCAGTGGTGAATTGGTCTTCAAAAAATTGAAAAAAATCGATAATTTTGATGATAATAAAGATATGGCGACTTTTCAAAAATGCAAACTTTTGAACACCCCCCTGTAGCTTGAAAACGATTTGACGTATCAAAAAGCGGTTTTCATATTTAAACTTGTCTTGAAAATCGAGCCAAGGATATATCCTAAACCCCCAAATCCCTTGGAAATTGACCCACCCTTTACATAGCTCTATTCTGTATTTATTTCATTTGAATGACACTTTTATGGTGAAATTTATTCAAGAAACTGTATTCTTGTCAACTTGGCTAGTTGACAAGAATACAGTTTCTTGAATAAATTTCACCATAAAAGTGTCATTCTTACAAGAATTATGAAAAGATCTGTTTAAAATACTTAAATATGGTAGCAGAGCGTGGTTTATTGGGCTTGTATTATCATCACCACCATGATCTGCGTCACTGGAGGTCTTCAGCTCATCTTTGACCCCTGGTTTGTAGGTTATACCAAGGTCAATATTTCCTTTCAAATAACGGAATATCCTTTTTACTTTGGAATTAGAGGGATTTTCGAGTTTTTTCGAAACTACACTCACAGCATATGCTTTGTCTGGTCGAGTGCCGGTCATCAAGTACATCAAAATACCCATTGCTTCTCTATAGGGAAAAGTGCTGTTCAATTCTTTCTCATCTTCCTTTCCTAATTGAACACCTTCTTTGATTATGGAGGTTGATACTGATCTACAGTCTTGCATACCGAAACGTTCTAGAATCTTTCTAGTGTAAGCAGACTGATTGACTTGAATGGATCCATTTTTTTCTTCTCAATTTCTAGTCGTAGGAAATAAGATTCGTTCAATTAGTAAATTTGTAGAAGCTCTAACACATCATCGACGTAAAGAGCTAGCACATCTTCTCCGTCGTTCTTTACGAACAGGCAAGAGTCTGCATCGGTTCTATTGAAATTCAGGCTTTCGATATAATCACTAAATCTATGATTCCAATATATTGGTGCCTGTTTCAAACCATAAAGACTGCGTTTAAGTTTGCATACTCTGTTGCTACTATTTTCATAGCCCTGAGGTTGCTTCATGTTGCATCAAGTTTACCATAGAGAAAGGCTGTACATACATCAATTTGAGTAGAAGACATGTTTTTGCTTACTGCAATACTTAACAGTGACCTTATCGTTCCACATTTGGCTACTGGGCTGTATGTTTGGTCATAATCTTCACCTTGTGGCTGTGAATAGCCTTTGATAACCAATCTTGCTTTATAATTTCAAATGGATCTGTCAGGATTTGTTTTGAGTTTATACACCCACTTGCAAGGTATCGCTTTCTTTTCTGTAGGCAACTTTTTCATTTCCCAAGTGCATTTTTCTTGCAGTGATTTTATCTGTTTCTTCATAGCCAGAATCGAATTTGTCTTTAATTGCAACTTGAAGGATAAGAGTTCTCTAGGTTCACTGATCTCTGCTGCAACTGTCATGACATAGTCGTCAGAATGTTTAGGCATTCTCATTTCTCTTCTATATCTCACCTGTCTCCTCATATTGATGCTGCCTTCTTCGTATATCATGGTCAGTTTCTTCAATATCATCTAGGTCTTCTGCTGCCTCATGTTCTGTCGTTGTACGTTTTCGCTCTATATTTCTCATTTCTCTTATTTCATGGAGATATTCTGTATCTTCTTTTATGAGTTCTTGTTCTGAACGATTTTAAACTTCTTCATTTGTCAGTGATCCTTTACTTTTTATATATTGGAGAGAAAACTCTTGTTCTTGCTCTCTGACACAATGTCTAAAATTTTACATTCATCAAAAATGACGTCTCGTGAGCTAACAATTTTCTTTTTATCAAATGACTAGATTCTGTATCCAACATCATTTTCACAATGAGAACACCTTTGATGACTTTCTTGTCCATTTTCTTGCAATTTTGTTAATGAACGTGAGCATAGTAAATACTACCGATGACTCTCAGGTGATCGAGGTTGGGCTTCTTCTTATATATATCCTCAAAAGGAAATTGCTTTTTGATTCCGGAATTACTTATTCTGTCTAGGATTTGTGTTGCCGTATTCACTATTTCTGCCCAAAATATCTGATTAAATAGTCCTTCTCGTGGGCGCATCAAATGCTCTCGCAGTTCTATTCTCTCGTTCTGAATAACCATTATGTGGAGGAGTGTATGGCATAATCGGTCTCTGTCTCAATCCGTGATGGTTCAGGAATCTTCGGCCTTAATCGTTGTCGAATTCGCCACCGTTATCTGACAAATTCTCTTGCACACCATAACCTGCAGCTTTGATTTAGGCAATGACTTTTTCAGCTTATCTACGACCTCAGATTTGTGTTTGATAAAATAGACAAAACGATATCTACAATAGTCATCTTTGAAGAGCACATAGTAGCGGTAGCATGACTTTGAATTGGTCTCAAATGGTCCACAAGTATCTGTATGAATCAGTAAACCAGATGAATTGACTCGTTCTTTAATTCCAAACTTGAGTGTGTGGGTTTTTCCATAAATGCAGCCTTCACAAACGTCACTGTGCAGCTTAACGTATATGTCTAGTTTTTAGTTCAAAACGGTTTTCACATGCCTTTTATTCGGGTGTCCAAATCCTTCGTGGGACTTTGAATTGGTCTCAAATGGTCCACAAGTATCTGTATGAATCAGTAAACTAGATGAATTGACTCGTTCTTTAATTCCAAACTTGAGTGTGTGGGTTTTTCCATAAATGCAGCCTTCACAAACGTCACTGTGCAGCTTAACGTATATGTCTAGTTCTTAGTTCAAAACGGTTTTCACATGCCTTTTATTCGGGTGTCCAAATCCTTCGTGGTAAATTTGTAACACAAAAATTCATACCGGAACACTAAAACCATCTGACACTGTGTTGAAATATCTGTGGTGTTATCAGACATTACTGCAAGAAAAAAAACTTTTTTCAATTTCTTGCAAAATATGTCCCCTGCAGACTTTAAACATATATTGCAACTATTCATTTTGTATTGTTTCCGAAGTCACTCCAAAAACACGCGAAATGTTTTTCTAAAACCGAATTATTCTTTCTAGTATTGTCTATACTAAGAATTTCTAAAAACACTCCTTTGTTAATGGAATCACTCTTCTTATTATGTCCACGAAGAGGAAGATTATATGGTTCACATAATTTTAAAATGTCTATAATTTTTGACCAACCAACCGACCGATTTATGTGCAATTTTGAATTACAAATAGTTTCTAGATAAATAAAATGTATGAAAGCACCTGCCAGCAGTTCTTTCGAGTTGACCCGCGGCAAAACTTGAGAGCTGTTGTCACGACAATTACAATACCTTTGATAAATAGTACATTATGTTACTAGGACTAGAAGGCTATCATTATTGTTGAGTCTTGCACTGCCGAGGCGTTAGCCGAGGCTGTGCAAACTGGGCGAAACATATAAAGGGTCTTCTGCTCCGAGTGACATATACTATTTTTTCTTCAAGCGTAAATTGAAAAAATTGAATACATTCTTTTTATCTCACACTTTTCAATACTGACAAACATCAAATTAAATAAAAATTAAATGACAGTTCCTACCGACATGACAGTTTCTACCTACTTGGGTACAACGCCCATAATAAGACGTTGCTATCATTTCTCATTATTTTATTACTAGTACAATAATGAGCGTTCATTATTTTACTAGTAAAAGAATAGGTTATTTCTAAGATCTGTGTTGTCGAAAATAATATAGATATTATTATACGCTTGAAGAAAAAAGTAATTATGGCCTCCTAGGACACCAGAAAACGAAGCTAAACAATTTATTATCAATAAAGAATAATCTCATGAAATAGTCTTGTCAAATACCATTCGGGCATCTAATTTCTCCTGTGAAAAAAATCGAAAAAACACAATGCAAAGTAATATTTTTTTAACAAAATGCATTCGTGCAGGTGTATGAGTGCTGGTGTTGCCACCAGCACTCATGCTTCTTAAATATTACTTAGCAACGTGTTTTCACGATTTTTTCCGGAAAAATTTGATGATACTTATGATATTACTTACGAATATTTATCTGTTCTGCATAAACCTTACTTAAACAAGACGCAATATTCACATTTCCCAAGAGCTGAAAACTTACCAGACTGTTTTTTAGGCTTTGGAGAATTTTCATGTTTTTCAATCTTGTCTACCAAATATTTAAGATCTCGAACTTCTACCTTTGTCCAATTTTCATCGCCTCCAAATAGTAAACAAACAAAACAAAAAAAAAGCATTACTTTCATCATAACCACGGAGTCTTGTTGTAGGTAAATATTTTTCGACCAATACCCGGCCGACGAGCTGTATGAAATGTAAACAATTTTTAAATTATGGTCTATATATTTTAATTTCTCAAACTTTCTCAGAAACGGGCAGTTTTAGGTACAGAAAATATAACAGTAACTCACCTTTATTTGATCTATAGTACCTGAAAATATAAAAAATATAGGGTGTTCCATAAGAAACAATATAACTTTGATATATACCTTTCTTTTGGGTCAACCTGTATATTTCAAAATGATTTTGAAATATGCTCATCATGAACCCACATATGACTGTGCAAAAAACTTTCCCCCACTCTTTTCATTTCTCATAGAAACACCGAGGCGAATGTGGTGGGCCATCCTGTATATCTAATATATAAAATTCTAGTGTCACGGTGTTCGAAATTAAACTGCTCCGAAATGGTTCGACCGATTCTCATGAAATTTTGTGTGCATATCGGGTAGGTCTGAGAATCGGCTAACATCTATTTTTCATCCTCCTTAATGTGAAGAGTGGTCCAGCCGTTATTATTATTATTATTTTCAGACAAAATTTTCTGTTCTATTTTTTTCATGATACAGCATTCAAAAATACATAAAACTATAAATTTTCACTTTGCTACAATCAACCCCTATTTTTTATTTGTTAAATTCCTCCGAAATATCTCGATCGGTTATCATGAAAATTTGTGTGTATATCGGTTAGGTCTGAGAATCGGACAACATCTATTTTTCATCCCCCTTCATTTTTTAAATTTTTTAGACAAAATTTCCTGTTCTATATTTTTTATGATACAGCATTCAAAAATACATACAACCATAAATTTCCACACCTCTACGATCAACCCTAATTTTTTCGGCAAGATTTTTACCCTTCTACGATCGACTCCTATTTTTCCATCGCGATTTTAATTTTTTAGAATTTTCCACACGTCCGCAATAGGGTTGCAACATGGCAATCGGAAACAACAAAAGTAGGTCTGAAAATAGGTCGTTATATATTTTTCATACCCCTACGTGATAAGGGTGGTCCACCCCAAATTTTTTTATAAATTTTTTGGACAAAATTTTTTATTTTAATTTTTTTATGATGTTACATTAAAAAATACATACAACTCTATAAATTTTCACCCTCCTTTCAACAAGCCATATTTTTTAATAGCCATTTTGATGATTTAAACAACTTTTGCCGGGTCAAATAGATAGATGTAATGATAGATAGAAAGATAGATAACTATCTAGATAGATAGATAGATAGATAGAGATACATCGGCAGATAGAATATATAGAAAGATAAATAGATAAAAATAAGTTATAATGCAGAACAACATAGATATGTAGATAGATAGATAGATAAAATGAAAGATATATAGATATATAGATAGATAGATAGATAGAAAGATAGATAACTATCTAGATAGAAAGATAAATAAATATCCAGATAGATAGAAAGATAGAGATACATCGACAGATAGATGAATAGATAGAAAGAGAGATAGATAAAAATAATTTATATGGCAGAACAACGTTTGTCAGGTCAGGATCCGCTCCCTATGCTAAAGTCCACTCCCAGACTTAGCTCTAGCTCTCACACTATTCCTGTGTTCCCAGCTTTCGACGCTATTAGCGTTGCCGAGGGCTAGAAGGTATCCTACTACTCCCTAACCTTTTCCTTTCCCTTGCAGGAGGTGCCAAAACCAGAGTGTTTGGAAATAAGGGAACGAAAAAAGCCGCAAATCTGTACGGCATTGATATAGACCTTACACAGGAGGAAGTGCTCTCTGAACTTGTCAGGGAGCTCGAAGCTGCCGACAAGGACGCGGTGGAGGTCAAGGCATTGCGCCCCATGCATGGAGGCAGACAGGCGGCCACAATCCTGGCCCCGGAGAGCCTGATCAAGAAGCTAGTCGGGAAGAGGTTTATCAAGGTGGGCCTGTCCTCAGCGGAAGTGAGGGAAAGGCAGAACCTCCTCAAATGTAACCGCTGCTGGAATGAGGGGCATGTAGCCAAACTCTGCAGAGGTGAAGACAGGAGTAGGCTCTGCCGAAACTGCGGGGCGCTCGGCCACAGGGTCCGAGAGTGTACGGTTCCCCCGATCTGTCTAGAATGTGGCCAGACAGGCCACAGAACCTATAGTAGGGCATGCATAGGAAAGGCTGTGAGTGTTGCAACGGCAATGCCGGAGCAAAGTGATATGCTAGAGCTGTGATATGTTACGATGTGGTGTTCTCCTCTTTTTACAAGGATTGTGTATATATTTCTGTTTGCTGAAGTCGTAAAGTGTCTGTCATTAGTGTATAATGGATGTTTTATATATTCCCGTGTAAGTGTTATATATTTGTGTCTATTTATTACTAATTTATTCATCGGTATTTTTGGATGTCCAACAGTCACCCGTGCCAGTCATATGCATGCATGGTTTTATATTGGTTATCTAATCCTTGAAGTCCTAAGTCTCCCTAAGGCCTTAGTCTCCGCAATAGTAATCCATAGCGAGGGGAATAGGGTGAATATCCCGAAATGTGGAAGATCATGCAAGTAAACCTGGGACGGGCTAGGGCCGCACATGACTACATGTGGGCGGAAGCCCTAAGGGTGGGAGCTGACATGATAATCATATCAGAACCCAATAAAAAACTGTGTTCGAACAGACAATGGATCAGTGACAAAAGGAGAGACGTCGCTATAGTGATAATGAACAGGCTCCTCCAAGTTAACGTCGTGGTACAAGGAGACGGGGAGACGGGTATGTCTGTATCCGGCTGGTTAAACTGTGTGTGGTTGCAACGTATGTATCACCAAATGTGACTAGGGAGGTCGCCAGGCAAAACTTAGATGCCGTGTTTGAGGAGATTCCCCTTTCGGGAAACTTCCTTGTCCTGGGCGACGTCAATGCCAAATCTCAGACCTGGGGATCCCCGAGGGAGGACAACAGGGGTAAATATGTGAAGGAGTGGATGGCCCAATTGTCGGCAGTTCCACTAAACGATGGGTCCCCCACATTTATCAGAGGCGCAACTAGAACCCACATAGATGTAACACTGGTGGCAGAGAGGCACGTGACGAAGTTTGGGAGCTGGAGAATTGATCACGGTAACCCACATACCCACCATGGGCAAATTACCTTCGAGGTGGAAGGGTCACTACGACCTCCGCGAACCCCTCAGCGTAGAGTGAGTCAGAAAAAACTGATCCTGGCCCCGCCGCAGGTGTACGCGGAGCTCGTACAAAAGTTCCGGAAATGTTCGCGTGGAGAAGGTACCCAGGGGGCCAAAAAGGTCCCGTATTGGTGGGGCGAGGACGTGGAAGAGGCTCACCGAAACTATAAGCTGGCCCGCCGCAGGACAACCAGACTGCGCCCAAGGTTGCGCCCAGGCCACCGAGATTTTGAGGAGGCAGTGCTCGCTCAGACTGAGTGCGCAAGAATATTAAGGCGGAGGATCTCCGCCTCAAAAAAAGCGGGCTGGAACGAGTTTTTGGAAAGACTGAACCGCGATATATGGGGAGAGGGGTACAGGATCGCCACCCGATACCTGATGCAGGGGGCCCTTCCCTTTACGCTGTCGGTTAGACGAAGAACAGAGATTCTGGCGGCACTCTTCCCGGATACCGGGGTACGGTGCGAAGAATGGAGGGGGAGACTGAGGATCCCCCTTTCTTCACGGAGGAGGAATTGAAGGACGCGATGGCCTCAATGAGGGCAGGGACTGCCCCAGGTCCAAACAACATCATGGTCGAGGCAATGAGACTGGCTGTATGTCATGCGCCTACCTGGTGGCCACCGTGAAGAGGTATTTCAGTCGCAGATATGTGAACATGGGATCGGTGAGGAGGAGGTGCACGATGGGGGTCCCACAATGGTCGGTTCTCGGACCGACTCTGTGGAAAGTTGCCTACAATGGGATACTTGGGTTGCCCTACGGAGACGGGGTCTCAGTAACGGCCTACGCAGACGACCTCCTCCTTGTCGTGGAGGGAAAGGATGCCCGAGAGGTGTCTGAGAGGGTAACCTCTTCGGTTCACGCGGCAAACCAGTGGCTGGGACATAGGGGGCTTCTTCTGGCAGGGAGTAAGACGAAAATCCTGGAGGTTAAAGGGCCGAGGACGGCAAATACCATAAGCTTTAACATCTTGGGAGAAGAAATGGTCAAAGTCAATAAAGTACCTGGGAGTAGAGATAGAGAAAAACCTATCCTTTGCGGGGCACATACGACACTTGATGGCTAGAGCGGCGGAGAAGATGGGAGCACTGCAGCGCATTCTCCCTAATGTGAGGGGGCCCCTGTACGAGAAGAGGAGAGTGCTGTGCAGTGTGGTGCACAGCACGATGCTTTACGCGGCCCAGGTGTGGAGGGGGCGCTGAAAACAAAAAGGCATCTAGAAGCGTGTGTGTCTGCGCAGAGGAGGGGCCTTCTCAGAGTGACGTGGGGGTATCGCACCGTCTCTGCGGAGGCGGTTCAGGTGATAGCGGGCTACCCGCCCATTGATCTGATGGCGGCAATGGCCAGCTTCCTGTACACTGTTGGAGGAAGACTAGCGGGAAACAGGAGGATGGCCAGAAAAAGGACCCTACTCAAGTGGCAGGAGCGCTGGAAAGCGCTGCAGGGCAAGGCGGCATGCACCAAGCGCCTTATTGGGGATCTTCGCCCCTGGATAGCCTGCTCCTTTGCTAGGTCCAACTACTTCTTTACCCAGTTCCTGACCGGACATGGCTCCTTCGGTACTTCACCGCAAGGATTGGAAAGACCCCAACAGACTTGTGTGGGGAATGCAAGGTTCCGGACAGCCCGGAACACACGATATGGGCCTGTGTGAGATGGGTACGGCACCGAGCGGGCATTTCCCGGTACCTAGGTTATTTCCCAGAGGTGGAGGAAATCATCGGTGTGATGACGGAAAGGAAGGAGGCTTGGGACTATATTTTCAGTGTCATTACCCTAATAATGTCTGAAAAAGAAAAAGAGGACAGGATGAGAGAAAATAGCGTACCAACGGCAGAGTCTGGAACATCCGAAGACTCGGAATAGTTTTCTGCACGCTCAGCTGCTGACGGTAAAAACTTTTGTTTAATTTCCGGCAGTTGAGGCGTCTCGTGTTTTACGGGAAACACGGTGAGGGGTTTTTAGTCGGTCGGCAACTTCCAACAGCCATCCCGACATACTCAAGCCTACATTTCTAGAGATCTGTCTACAGATTTTCCCCTCTCCACAAAAAAAAAGTCAGATAGATTGATAGATAGATATGTAGATAGATATATAGATAGATATGTAGATAGATATATAGATAGATATAAAGATAGATAACTATCTAGATAGATAGATAGTTAGATAGGTAAATATACATCGGCAGATAGATGAATAGATAGAAAGATAAAAATAATTTATATGGCAGAACAACGTTTGCCGGGCCAGCTAGTATATATATATATATATATATATATATATATATATATATATATATATATATATATATATATATATATATATATATATATATATATATATATATATATAGGGTATCTCATTTAAAAGTGTCCACCCCTGAATAACTCAACAACGAATTAGAATTTGTAAAAACACTCAGACAGGTCGATTTTTGAGGACAAGGGGACATGATGTGGGATAAAAAGCTTGTTTCTACTAGCAAACCCCTTGAGAGGGTTGCAACCCCATCAGGAATTTGAATAGGGAAAGTGGGTAGTTTTGTAGTACAAATGTATGCATGGATTCAAATTTGTATGAACCTGCAGTTTGTGTTCTATAAAGTGAATATTCACAAAGTTACAGGGTGTTTCTTATGGAATTATGGTACCGATAAAACTAAAAGAGAAGGAAATGTTCTAATTGATCGTAATTTAATTTCTTTTGAGAGAAAAATATTTTTAACGAACAGTATTAGTAAAAATTTACCGCAAATGCTCAAAGTTACAGGGTGTTTTTTATGGAATTATGGTACCGATAAAACTAAAAGTAACAGAGATTTTCTAATTGATCGTGATTTAATTTCTTTTGAAAGAAAAATATTTTTAACAAACAGTATTAGTAAAAATTGACCGCAAATACTCAAAGTGCTTGCCATTAGATTGCATGCAGCGATACAATCGTTCTTCAAAATTATTTCGTACATGCTGTAGCATTTCAGGAGTAATGTTACTATATTCTGCAACAATTCGCGCTCTAAGGTCGTCTAAATCTGCAACTCTGGTTTTAGAAACTTGTTATTTCAAGTGTCCCCAGAGAAAAAAAATCTAGCGATGTTAGATCGGGCAATCGCGCAGGCCACTCCACTTGGCGACCTATCCAACGCCCAGGAAACCTACCATTCAGGTACTGTCTCACCTGAGCTGCAGAGTGCGGCGGAGATCCGTCCTGCTGAAAGCGTAACTCCTCTTCTGAAAGGTACCTCCTCTTCTGAAAGGCACCTCTAGTAATTCCGCAATACAGAAACTGAAACGCAATTTTCTGAAAGCAAAAATCCTGCGTATGGCCTGGCAGTGAAGATTCTAAAAAGCATGAAGAGAAAAAAGGCATTTAACACTTCACCTTATTGTTTGTTTTTGCTACGTCTTGAAACAAAAGATAATCACGCTTTCATCGCTGCATGCAATTTAATGGTGAAAAATTTGAGAATTTGTGGTAAATTTTTACTAATACTGTTTGTTAAAAATATTTTCCTTTCAATAAAAATTATACGATCAATTAGAACATCTCTGTTTCATTTAGTTTTATCTGTACCATAATTCCATAAAAAACACCCTGAACTTTGTGAATACTCACTTTATAAGAACACAAACTGCAGATTCATACAAATTTGAATCCATGCATATATTTGTGCTACAAAACTACCCACTTCCCCTATTCAAATTCCTGATGGGGTTGCAACCCTCTCCAGGGGGTTACTAGTAAAAACAAGCTTTGTATCCCAGATGATGTCCCCCTGTCATAAAAAATCGACCTGTCTGAATATTTTCACAAATTCTGATTCGTTGTTGAGTTATTGAGGGTGGACACTTTTAAATGAGACACCCTATATATATATATGTATATATATATATATATATATATATATATATTATGGTAATCGTATGGCTACATATCTATCTATAAATCTATCTGGCTTGTATCTTAGCCTTCGTTGTCTTCTCCAGATAGGTGGTAAGGTCCGTTTTGATGGGTTTGTATGAGGTTTCGTCAGCAAGAATATACTTTATCTTCTTCTGGTAATCCTCCGAGTTCATCACCACTGTGGCGTTCTTTTTATCTGCCGGTAGTACGATGATTTGTTGATTCTCTTCAAAGCTGCTTGTTCCGCAGCAGTAATATTCTTCTTTAGTGGTTTTATTTTTCGAAGAATTCTACATACATCCTGCCGAATTTCAGTAGCGTGAATATGTCAAGGAAGTTCCCTAGTACATTAAATCCTCAATGGTACAAGAAGTCTTGTCCATTTCCATTTTGTTTTCCCAAAACAATTTCCACACCAGTATTCGCCATAAATACTAGCTCTAGATCAACCATATTTTCATAAAGTTATTGTCTCAGTTATTGAGGTTGGTTTCGCTATCAGTACACGATGCCCTTCGCGAAATGTTTTTTCACAAAAGAGGGTTGAAAATTGGTACGTGGATTGAGTTGATACTGAGGTACGTTCCTTTGTTGGTTTCAACTTTTTTCCTCAAGCACGATGCACTTCGCGAATTTTTGTTTAATACAATAAATTATTTTCTACTTTTTAATTTGGTTTGCTATTCAAGCGTGATTTTTCCAAATATGATTAAATCCATTAGAATCGTATCTCGACGCGATGCATTTCGCGAGAAAAATACGACTTTAGTGATGGAGCTCTGCTGCTCACGAATTTTTTGATAGTGTACCTTTGTTCATAAGTGACATATAGTTCGCTTTATCTATTCATAACGTAACTATTCAATTTCATAAGTTACAAAGGTTTCTGATGAATGATTGAGCGCAATGGGACAGTTTGATAGTTTTGCTTCGTTTTCTTGAGAAAGTCCATGTTGAGAATGAATAATAATACCTACATAGGTAAACGGTTCTTCAGAAGTTTCACTAAAATATGAAATTTCTATTTGAAGTTATTGATTCTGAAATGATATAATATAAATATATACATACATACTCTCAGAGACAGAAAAAGGAACGAAGATATCCGACAAAGAACTAAAGTCATGGATATAATAGAACGTACTGCAGAGCTGAAGTGGCAATAGGTAGGGCATGTGGCCCGGCAAAATCAATAGACAACCAAGTGGCGACCAAGACAAACAAAGCGAAGCACAGGAAGACCACATAAAAGATGGCTTGATGACATCAAAAGACAGGCCGGAAAGAGATGGTTTCAACAAGCACAGGACAGGACAGCATGGAGAAATATGAAAGAGGCTTACGTCTAGGAGTGGATATAGAGTGGCTGAAGAAGAAGATACATATATATATATATATATATATATATATATATATATATATATATATATATATATATATATATATATATATATATATATATATATATATATATTTATATATATATATATATATATATATATATATATATATATATATATATATATATATATATATATATATATATATATATATATATATATATATATATATATATATATATATATATATATATATATATATATATATATATATATATATATATATATATATATATATATATATATATATATATATATATATATATATATATATATGTTCAGAAAGATTTCCGCGGTCGGAAGTATTTGAAAAACTTGGTTCACGGAATGAACCGCGTAAAAGATTTGAAAAATCTCGACGTTTCGGCTCCTTTTGCGAAGCCATCTTCAGGAGAATTAGAAGGGAAATAATTCAGACTCGTGGCCTCAATCTGCCTACTCCACGAATCGAATTTAGGAGGAATTGGAAACATATATATACATATATATATATATATATATATATATATATATATATATATATATATATATATATATATATATATATATATATATATATATATATATATATATATATATATATATATATATATATATATACCGGGTGTAAATGAGCGATGGGCCACCCCTATAACTTTTTAATGGATTCTTCGATTTTATTGAAATTTGAGTGGTTTATCTCAGACATAATTTTGAATTTTTTCACATACAAAATCAGTACCACCTATAGCTGACTTCCGGTTTCACAGAAAACGATATAAAAATTAAAAATTTTAATGGAACACCCTATATATTTTTACATATTTTAATTCTCAGGCTTCAAATACATACATTCCATCTGTCAAATGTCAATTCTAGCGCACTCTCAATTTTGTTTTCCATTTTGTTTTTTTTATCGTAGATGGCTGCGACGTCGTCTAAATCATAGATAATTAATTTAAAATATCGCTCAAAGTAATAATTTTTCAAAAAATTAATTTTCGTGAAGTTTGTTAACCAAAACTCAGTTTTTTAAATAGAAACATACATGGGCCACCCTGTATATCAAAAAGCTCCTTCAAATTCCTACAAAATGATTCACACATCAGTTTTCTCAATTCCTAAATAACGAAGTAATTATTAAAAATCTTATTCTTATTAGTTCCCTTTTGCTCCTGAGACCGACCCTGTTTACGAAATATGAAAAAAATTTGACAGATGGAATGTATGTATTTGAAGCCTCAGAATTAAAATATGTAAAAATATACAGGATGTTCCATTTGAATTTTTAATTTTTATATCGTTTTCTGTGTAACCGGAAATCAGCCATATTGATTTCGTATGTGAAAAAACTCAAAATTATGTCTGAGATAAACCACCCAAATTTCAATAAAATCGAAGAATCCATTAAAAAGTTATAGGGGTGACCCATCACTCATTTACACCCGGTATATATATATATATATATGGTGATGACGAAGTGAATATCTTCACAGACTGCTCAACGAGCGAAATACAAACAAATGAAGCATTGAAAATCCAGGTACTATATTTGAATAAACTAATTCTTCAAAAAGAGCAAATTATAAGAGACAAAATGCAGATCATATCGGATAAAGAGCATATTATAAGATTATTAACCTTAAATAATGGTCAGTATACAAGTAAACCTGATGAAATTATCAATGATGACATTTCGTTGAAAAATAATCTACGAAATAAAACAAAGATAAGGAACTCTTATCAGCACAAAGAAGATACACATATGGGTACGTCCAATAATTCGGATGCCCCCACAGTTAAATTCGACAACGCCAGTGACGGCGTCTTAACATCAAATAATACTAACAGGAATAAACATAAGACTGCTTCGCCAGTGGCCGCACTCATAATAACTGATCCGAGTGTAACAGGGGCGATAAATGCGAATGGAACTAATACGGACAATGACAGTAGAATTAACGTAAGACGTGAAAGCAATGACAATGTCAACGCTGATAAGGTAAATAGACCGTCGTCAACCGTTACGAATTCTATGCCAATTACTATGTCAAAAAATATGGTCACTAAAAATGATCAAGACTGGAAGACGGTATCCAAGAAAAAAAATAAATGGACTATTACAGGATCAGCTAAGAATATGCCTGTAAAAACCTTTCAAAAGAAGTTGTCCCTTTTTGTTTCAAGAATACATCCTGATACTTCGATTGAGGATTTCTCGGAAATGGTGCAAGTAAATTTTCAAGCTGCCCGGTGCGAGAAGGTGAATTCCAAGCATCCGGAAAGTTATGCATCATTTAAAGTGATAATTAATGAATCAGATCTCAATAGAGCTAAAGAAATGAGAAGTTGGCCGGAAGGTGCTCTAATTATGAAGTTTTTTCGGAGGGAGGCCAAGAAAACCGACCTAGGTTGAGTGGTGACCTCAATGACCCTAAACATAATGTAAGCAATTTCTCTTTACTTAACTTAATATTCAAGGTTTCCGTGATAAAAGCAATATGCTTGAAGTATATCTCGATGAAATGGCAAAATCCCGACATAGTTTGTTTGACGGAACATCATGTGAAACGTTCCGAGTGTGATCAGCTAGCCATCACTGGTTATAAGCTCGCTGCTGCGTATGGTAGAAGCCAACTAAGGAATGGTGGGGTTGCAATATTCTGTCGTGGGATGACACAAACAGTTCTTCATGATATCGGGGTCTTGCTGTTGAACTTCATTGTGAAGTAGCTGCTGTATATGTTGTTTCACTTGAAATTTTTGTCGTAACTCTATATAGATCACCTTCAGGTGATTTAAATGTCTCTCTTGATATTTTAGTAAAAGTTCTAAATAATTTTAACTTTTCTCAGAGAGTTATTCTGTGTGGAGATTTTAATGTACATTTTAAATATTCCTGGGGAGAAGTATGTCGGAACATTATGTGATCGCCTGAGTTCATATGGGTTTCATAGATTAATTTTTGAACCCACAAGGGGGCAAAATTGTATTGATAACATATTTTGTAATTTTGAACCTGTTAATGTCGCGTCCTCTGTATGTAAGTGTGTATTTTCGGACCACAATGCGCAGTTGGTAGATATGGGTATTCTGGGTGTGCGATCGGTATCGGTGAACAGATCTTTTCGACCTCTCACGGAGCGGGGCTTACTTGGGGTTTCATGGAATCCTAGAAAATCTGAGCTGGGATT
Source organism: Cynegetis impunctata (assembly GCA_030704885.1). Taxonomy (NCBI): domain Eukaryota; kingdom Metazoa; phylum Arthropoda; class Insecta; order Coleoptera; family Coccinellidae; genus Cynegetis; species Cynegetis impunctata. Next base: position 2,727 of record JARQZK010000024.1, on the reverse strand, counting down.
TTCTGAGGGACCATAATATTGATGTGAATCTTGCATTTGACACTTTCCATGGGAATTTTGTCGACGCCTTCAAGATAGCATTTCCTATGAGGAGGTTCAAGGAGCGTGAGTCTGTGCAAGTCAACTGGTATACTGATGAACTCAGGAATTTACGAAGCCAGTTACAGCTAGCATCCGACATGTTTTATAGGTACAATACTGATGATCTCAAATTTTTGAGAAATCGGTTAAGACTGAAATATAAAGCCGAAGTGAACCAGGCCAGAATTAGGGCTAATGACTCACTTATTGCAGGTTCATCAAATAAATCAAGAACTATGTGGCAGCTGATAAATACTAAACGAAACATCAAGAAAAACAATGATAACAGTGACATTAGCCCTGAGGAATTTAATAAATTTTTTTCCTCAATCCCTCATGAAATTGTTAAATCAATTAGTCATGTTCATGATAGCAATGAGAACCTGTTCCGGAAAATTATCCCCAATAATGTTAACTTTAAGTTCCAGGAGGTTTCTTGCGTCCAGGTAAGGGATGCTATTCTTTCTCTGAAGGATAGTAGATCCAGGGATTTTTATGGTATCTCAGTGCCCCTTCTTAAGAGAGAGGCTAGTAGCATTTTACATCCAATCACTCACCTAATTAATAGGTGTTTACGAGATGGAATTTTTCCCGATTGCATGAAGGTATCCAGAACTATACCTCTTTTCAAGAAGGGTGACCCAAAAGATGTTGCCAACTACAGACCCATCTCGCTCGTCCCAATATTCTCGAAACTTATAGAGAAAATTTTATGTAACCAGATGCTCAAGTATTTCGAGTTTAATAACTTATTTTCTGTTTCTCAGTTTGGTTTCCGCAGGAAGAGAAGCACTATTGATGCTATATTACAGTTTGTGAACTATACGGTTGAATGCTTCGAGCTAGGTCTTTACTCATTCTCCTTGTTCCTGGACTTGACCAAGGCATTTGACTGTGTGTCTCATTCGGCTCTCCTTAAAAAGCTTGAACACTATGGCTTCGACAATACCAGTATTCAGCTCATCCGATCTTTCTTGAACAACAGGCATCAATCTGTCTCTGTAAGTGATAATTGGTCCAGTAAGAAAAAAATTACTATTGGAGTACCACAAGGCTCAATATTGGGTCCTATACTTTTTTTAATATATATCAACGATTTTCCTGACTACTTAGACCACTGCCTAACAATTTTGTTTGCTGATGATACAACTATAAGTGTTTCGAGCAGAGATATAAATGAGGGGAAAGAGCTTAGTGAAATATCGCAGTCAAGTGCTTTGAGATGGTTCTCGGGGAATGGGCTTTGCGTGAATGATGGTAAAAACTGAAGAAAGTGATTTTTACTCTTAGACCAGCGAGGAGCTGGGGAGTGTTAGGTTCTTGGATTATATATGGATGCCAGACTTACATGGAATGCCCATGTTGATTTTCTGGCAGCCAAGGTATCAAAAAAATATATTTGCTTTGAGAGCCATGAGCGCGTCACTGTGTCTGTGGGTGTGTTGAGGTCGGCTTACTTCGCGATGTGTCAGGCTCATCTGAGATATGGCATTCTGGTCTGGGGACATTGTGCTGGGTTTGATAGATTGTTTGGATTGCAGAGAAGAGCGATAAGAAATAATTAGTGATCTCAAGTATAGAGAGGATATGTAGGCAATCTTTTAGAAAGTTTAGACATTCTAACTCTACCTGGCTTATTTATTTTTAGAATGTCTCATGTACGCCCACTCGAGTAGAGAATAAATGGCAGCTAAATTGTGATAACCACTCATATGAACTAGGAATAAGGATGATATATATGTACAGAGATATAGACTGGGGAGATCACAAAATGGTCCAAATTTTTTAGCATTTAAGTTGTATAACAAGTTACCTTCAAGCTGGAGGTCTCTTACGTTAAACCAATTTAAAAATAAAATCAAAAAAATCTTAATTGATGCAGCTCCCTATAATTTTAAAAATTTTAATTTTAGTGAATTTTTCTAACTGACTTTATAACTGTATGTTCCTTTTACTATCTTTTACTATCTTTTATTTCTATTTCACAACTTACTTGATAGTGATGTAATTTTGTACTGGACGCGTGTAAATACAATTGTATACTGACACAAATAAAGATGATTTGATTTTTGATGATTTGATATTTATATATATATATATATATATATATATATAATATTATATATATATATATATATATATATATATATATATATATATATATATATATATATATATATATATATATATATATATATATACAGGGTATTTCATAGTTAAACCACCATAGGTTAACTGCAAGTAGAGGACACTTTGGTGGTTCCAAATAGACTTGGTGAATTGGTCTAACATAATTATTAACAGAGGTACAGGGTGTTTTATTCATTTAGTTCAATGCTTTTGAAGGCCATTACTTTAGAACCACCATATATAATTCTTTCATTTTTGGTAAGGATATATTGCATTGATAACACAATAAGATAGTGTAATAAAAATAATTATAATTCAGGTCTGGTTTAAGAAAAATTTGCAAAATTCGATAATCTCCAAAACAACACCCTGTATATCAGAATTTATAAAATCCAATAAATTAGTCGAAGAGAATAGAAAAAATAGAGCGGCACCAAAATAATTTTCGAAGTGTACATCCCGTTTTACTGCTTAACTTTTAATGTCAAAGTTATTTAAATGTAACATTGACATTTT